>QOKR01000334.1:0-49688 GCA_016880985.1 Phytophthora idaei
CGTGGCAGCTATCTGCTTGCGGTGAGCCTGTGGGCTGTGGCGGACGGGGGGCCGGAGGGGTGGGGGATGCACCGCAGGGTTGGAGCGGGGGTGGGTGGGCGTGCGATTGTGGGCGGCCACAAGCATCCAGCCCCCGCCGGCGCGGTACGAGGCGAACAAGCGAGCTCGAGCGGACGCTGGGTGGGTGGGGGCTCATGGCATCTTGGGCGGCGGGAGCTTGGCTTGGCTTGAACGCTTGAGTGGCAGGCGGGAGCTTGGCTTGGCTTGAACGCTTGAGTGGCAGGCGGAAGATTGAAAAGTGAGAAGAAGCTGGCGCGCTGTGGGTGATTTTCCCGCCCATGCTAGCCAAGAAGAGCGCGAAGCGCTTTCGCGCGCGCGCCAGAGTCCCTTGCCCCGCTCAAACAGGTCTGGGTTCGCGAACATGGAGGTTCTTTGCTCCACTTTGAACTACGATTAAACCACTTTGAGCTACGGAACGACGCTTACTCAACAGTTTTGTGAAGTGGCAGAAATTCTAATGTAAAAGTTGAAATTTGTATTCGAAATGTTTTGGTCACCTCACTACATTGAAGTAGAGTAGCACCAGCTTGAGCTGGCAAAGGTGTAGTCCAAGCAAGACACGTCTTAGTAGGATTTGTTAGACAACAGCTAACGATCATGTTTTTGTGGTTCACCTTTGTGCGTCTTGCCGCTGCATACGTCACACGAGCGATAGAGCTTGACGACGTCCTGCGCGTTGAAGCCCTCGATAAACATGGAGCCCTAGCCGTTGTGTGGGGCGACCTAATCGTCGGTCGCGCGCCGCCGCCGATCACCTTCGTCCCGCTGCTGGCCGAGCCGCCCTTGATGCTCAGCGCGTCCTCGCACAGGACCTCCCAACAAACGTTCTAGATCGTGCAGCCGCTCTGCTTGCAGTGCACGCCCTCCATGTGGTCCTTGCCGATGATGTATTCTTGTGCGTGGCCCCACCGGGAACAGGACAGTCTGATATCCGCTCTCCTTCTGGACGCCGCACTTGACGTTCGAGGCCACACACGTCTGCATGCCGCCGTCGAATGCCTCGCCCTTGCTGAGTACGGCTCGTCCTGCTGGCTGCTGTAGGGGGACGCGATGCCGGCAACGACGCTCAACTGGCAAGACGGAGCCCTCGTGTGCGAGAACACGACTGTGCCGCTCGTGAGCGTGGTCACTGGACGCTCCAGGCGGTTGCCCAGCGGCGGAGACCCCGTGGAAGGCAGGAGGTGCGCCATTGATACGGCCGCGGGCGCGAGAGTGCCGACTGTTGGTTCTGATGATACAAACAACCGCAAGGGCCGGTCAAATGCCGATATAAGAGCTATATAGGGCGAACCCGAGTCACTTACCTGCTCTGCAGATCTTTGCGAGGCAGGCCAAGAAAGAAAAAAGTTTCTGCTTCTGCATCGATTTCGGTGCAGAACGACGATTTTTTCTGGCCAATCAGAAGCCTTTATGTTTCAGCAAAAAACAAAAACTTGTTGCTGCTGCCAGAGGTGGCGACCACTAATTTTGATTTTTTTCTTCAAAATACTATTGTACTGGCAGGAATTCATGATACCAAGAAGTAGACGCCCATATTATGGGCGTCTTTTATGAAGGTCATAAAATAGGAAAACCTATATCGATAGTTATATATAATATTAGAGCGCTTAAGATACAGCACGAAAACGACTTTGAGAACGACAAAAAAGTCGTCCCAAGTTTTGTTACGAATTGCCCTATTGTCCTTCAGCAAACAGTGACGGAACGAAAAAAATCCCACTAGGTTAAATGGGAGGTGATATTCGCCAGAAGCAGCATCTTACTTGCCGGAGGCACATAATGAACTGAAGAGGACTGTTGTACGAATTCAGCTGTTGTAGTAGAAATCACATCTTCTGTACAGACGCAGACGAGCAAGGTGGTTGGTGGGTTCGCTCTTTCGTTTTGTCTAAATTAGGAAATAGCTACAAAAAACCTCTTGTAAGGCTTATTGCAAAATCTGCAACCGAATGGTATCCGGGGAAATGTTGCCTGTCACGTGGTTTGTAAAGCGGTATGCCGACACTAACGAAATCCTATATGCCGTCGTTACAACAAAATGGCTCAAGATACGCACGTTTACACTGATGTCGGGGTCTGCTCGACCGACTGGAGGTCCCAACCCACGGGACGACTTTATCGCGTACCTGCGTCAAGTTCGTGCTGGTCGTGTACCTGTCACCAGGTCAGTAGTGGATGTAGCGGACATGCCTGCGGACGGAACCGAAGAGAACCCGATTGTAATTGAAGATGATTGAGTCACTAGTCGATAACTACGCATGCAGCTAACCATCACAAAAATATATTATTTTCATCTTTACTACATACTTCTAGTTGACAATCTGCTGATCCGTATTTGTTAGCAATGAAAGCTTAAATAGAGAGGGCAGACGGCGAGTGCCCCATCTTCCACCGCCTTGCTGTCGTTGCTGACGCCGGTCTGTTCAGAGCTGTGCCCTTCGAATCGCTATCGTATCTGGTTCCAGCACTCGAGCAGGAGGCGCTGCAGGAGCCACGCTGCGGTTGATCTACCAATGGGAGTGGCATTGTTCTGGCAGCAGGCTTCTTCCACTCACAACTGCATCTAGAATTTGATGGGCGACCGGCATTCCATAGGCTCGAGAGTATACTCCCGAACAAGGCCTAACAAGGGTTTCTGTTGATAGTCGGATATTGTCCGTTTGTATCAGCGCGTAGGAGGAAATTACCTTGGCCATAGAATCGTATACTGAATGACGTAGCCGATTTAGCAATCGCGTTTCCTCTCTAGGCTTATTAACCCAGTGCTTATTCACGGATTGACTTCACCAGTGACGCAGTCGTGTCTGGACCGTGAGGAGGTCACTTCTACTCGTTCGTAGCCATGCTTTCATTGTAGCATGGTACCCTCCGACTCGCGAAGTAGCCTGTAGGTCGAAGTGAACCACATTGTTCGTCCAGCATTGCACGATACGGGGCTTCCAAAGACTCAACCAAACGTCGTCGATGCATGCGGCTTCTACGGGATAAACATTTACGGAATTCGTACTCATGCTCAGTAGGTGATCGCACCACTCTTAAGAAAGCGTCGCAAAAGTTTCTGTGGGCATCTGAGTCTCTTCATTTTATATCGTTACCGAGCGTAGTTGTGTCATTACGGACTTGCCTGAAAGTATTGATACGAGCATGAGTCTCCACATTCCTGACAACATGCCATAGACATAAGAGATTCTGTACTGCGGGGAAGATAGTTTCCAGTGCGTTTATGAGGACCAGCTCTGCGTCGCTGAAAAATACTTGTGGCTGGGGGATATTGTTCTGGGTCGTCATAACGCGCAGATGGCGAAGCCCCCACTCGCAATCGGTCTGCTGCTCCGTGCGTAATAATGCGCGCGCTATATGAACCGTACTATTTGCCCCAGCCACGCCAACTATGTTCCGCAGAGAAGGCCCAAATCTATTCGTCTTGTATGTTCAATCGAGTTGCACGACGTCGTAGTTCTTTCTGAACACAGCAATCGCCGGACCAAAGGCAAAATAATAGGTGTGTGATTCGCGACTGCGTATCCATCGCAAACTCCACGATATAGTCTCCATTTTGAAGCTCACGCAATAGAAATTCCATCCTGGTTAGGCCTCCAACCCTGTCGGTCATAGTGCGGCGCCTCTCGTTGTAAATATCTCTGGGAAGCAGTGCGGTGGCGTTGTCATCCAGGTGTAAACGAGCTATATTTTGTGCAGCACGTACTCCAACATCTGCACCATCGGCAGTCGCATCGCGAACTTGGTGTGTTCGCACTGCGCGGCGGTGGACAGGGTGGACTGCAGGGTGACTGGATGGCGCATGGTTGTGAAATACTACCCAGTCGCAATGTTCTATCCGTGCCGGACGTATTATGGGCCAACTTTCAATGTGTTCGTTGGAGTATGCGGTCGATACCCCCTATCGACATATTTCTGGCCATCCGCTTAACTATGGAGTACCGTACTTCAAATCTACAGGAGAACAGACATAACGATATCATCCTCTCCGGTAGTCGACGCTGTCGCCGCCGAATGACCCTTCGCACACTTGATTCGTTTTTAGCAGCGACTTTAGCGCGTGCAGCTACCCACGCCTCCGTAGCCTTCCATTTCGCCGTTCTCTCGTGCTCAGGGATCCCGAAAAATGAATTGTTCCAGAAATAATTGCAGTAAATATAATGAAATAATTGATTTTCACAGATGAAAGGTGCTCCTCAATTACTTACGTCGACCTCCTAAAACCGATATTAGTTTCTTCAGTAGTACACTCTCGTCCATTCATCCTCTCTTTGGCTAGCATTGCTACGCGCTGAAGAGCTCTCATTCTGCCTTTTACAATGTTCACCGCGCCACTTTCTACTTCCAGCAATTGCTGGACGCGCAGGACGAGCTCATAGCCGGCTACTTTCGGTGCCGCTACTCGCGTGTGCGCCAGCAAGCCCCATGGACGGGGTACAGCAACCTCGTTTCGCACACCCGAAGCCAGCACCCCGACTTCGAAGATGTCATGCGCTCTGCAGTACCCGCAGAGACGGGTACGCTCGTGCCGTGGATCCGCCGGCGCAGTTTGAATCTGTTTGGATGGCTGCGCTGGATGGTAATGTGCAACCTGCTGCTGCACTTCTGTGAAAACCCCGAAACAAGAAGGTAATTTTTGTTAATTGTTACAAATATTATCCTAATTCTGTCTCTAACTTTCTGCTGCAGGTATTCGAACCTCGATCCAATCGGAGAGGAGCAGCTCCTGGAAGGCATAGCGTGCGTTGTGCAGCACGTCAAGACGATCATGAGATCGAAACTGCCAGACCACTTTGGTTTGAAGCTGGATGGATGGTCGCACAACTCGGAGCACTACGTGGCGGTCTTTGTGTGCTACGAGCTAGGCGGTCAGCCACGCTGCCAACTTCTCGCCATGGCGCCCCTGGTCCAAGCACTTGACCAAGACCTCTCTGCGCAAGGCCATGTCGATTTCCTTCGGGACATGCTGTCCCAAGACTACAGTAAAACTCTCGAAAACTGCCTCTACCTGGTTGGTGACAATTGTGCCACGAATAGACGCCTTGTTGCCTTGATGGGCGTGCACCTCGTAGGCTGCACTAGCCATCGTCTTAATTTAGCTACCCAGAGCCTACTTGAAAACTTCAAATATGAACTGGCCCAAGTCAGGGACTTGATGATCAAGTTGAAGAGTTTAAACCAATCAGCGAAGCTGCGGTACGTCATTTTATCCAATCAATTTGCTTTATCAGAAAAAAGGCAAAAGTTTAGTGTAATTTTTGGGTTAGGTTCAAGACGAAATTCCGACCGGTATTGAACCAAGCGACGCGCTGGAGCTCCATACTTTGCATGGTCAACCGCTATGTGAAGCTCCTTGAGTTCATTCAGGATGACGACGATTTGGCGGAGTATCTTCCGTCCCCTGCAGCAAACCGCACGTTGCGCAAGCTCCTTGAAGATTTAAAGAAGATCGAGTCGGTGAGCAAGGAGCTACAGTCGAAGTCGGTGTCAATCGCCGACGTCCGGTCCTACTTCGATGCTCTCATAGAGCTGTGGTCAGAATTCGCTACGTACCTCGGTAAGCTCGTGAGATTTTATACTGAGAGGGAGCTCAAATTCATACTAATTGTGCTATGTGCAGTCCTCGTGCTGCAATCGTGCAGAACCCTCACTTTGAGGCTGGGTGCGTTAAGGTACAGCGCGGTGAATCGGCAAAGCTTACACGGTCAGAGAAAGCAGCACTTAGCCGATTTGCTGTTCTGGAGGCCGTCGAACAGCCACTCGCCGCTGACCATGAGACCATGGGATCGTTCGTCGAATAGGTCAAAAAGAAGCGCAAGATATTGACCCCAACGGCTACCTACATGTTGCTGCAGTCGCCTCCCCCCACCCACCCACCCACTTCAAACACGGTGGAGCGCTTTTTCAGTGTGGCCAAAACCACCCTCGGCCTTCAACGGCAGCGTCTTCAACCAGCTACACTGGAGATGATTTTGTTCCTTTGCATGAACGACGCGCTGTGGGACGCGAACGTCGTCAACGAGTGCTGCTAGATTGGTTGTTAGTGAAGTTATTGCTGATATACTGCTAAGTATTGCAATAATTTACGTTGGCTATTGGCCCCTCACCACTAGATAACTTATGTGCGCGTGTGAAACTTATCAGTCAGAAATACATTACTCGGGATCCCTGGAGACGACCCTAATAGTGTGCTTCATTTTGCTATTTATAGCGTCTAGAACTAGTGAGTAGTTTCGACGATGGGCTCATTTTGGTATTTACTCCGAAAAAATGTGGAACGGAGAAGTGCTGTAGTGGCCGGTCATATGATAATCCCATTGATTTTGTAACGTAACCCTGGAGCCTAATGGAGCCTTCACACCAGAGGACTACATGTAGTCTAACGAAACAAACGATGAAATTTTGCTGGAAATTGCGAAAAAGTTGCTCGATAGTGCAAAATGGATGCTAGCGGACTGTGCAAAAGTAAGGGGCATCGCGATACACGAAGCGTGAAGGCGTAGATACTGTGCGTGTCGTCATCGCCGTGCTCGCTGACCAGCAGAAAAAGTTGATGAAGGACCCCCCCCCCCCTCAGGCCTTTCAATCGAGGCAAGACATGGATCACCAGTTTCTTTCAGCTGCTACACGCTCATCAATACCATATTTCATACAAGCATAATGCGTATCAGCTTAGGCGTTTCATTGATATCAGATTTACACCATAGTAATTCTTCGGAACGAAGTCGGTGAACCAATCTATAAATAATATCATGTATAACAGGATATCACGGATTACAGGGATCATTTAGAACAGTTTTGCTGTACAGCGGGTGCAGGAAAGGTGCCCCCCCACACATTTTCGAAGCTCCTGAAGTCAATTCTTGTCCGTTTGGTGCTGCAAAGGGGTTAATGCATTCGTATTGGGCTCTGGTAGTTATCAAGGCAAGACTAATATCTAGCGCGCAGAAAGTGATCACCCTCATCGTAATCAGATATGTTCCTATACAAAAACCAAGTAATTCATAAAACGAAATCCTTTAACTCAATACTTCGTGTGGCCACCTTGAGCTTCCTTAACTGCGTCAAGACGCTTGGACATCGAGCGCACAGTCTTTCGCACTAAGTCATCATCGATGGCGGACCAAATGCGCCGCAACGGCACCTTTAAGTCGTCAAGTGACGAAGCCGGGGATCGGTTCAGCTCCCGCTTCATCTCCGCCAAAGATGCTCGATAGGTTTCAAGTCTGGGTTTTACGTGGGATGCCTCAGGCTGGTCAGTTTAAGCTCCTTCAACTACTTGGCGGTCGCTTTAGCTCGGTGAGCTGGGGCGTTATTGTGCACAAATTGCGTCGGGTTAGTGAAGCCGTTAATGGCTCTCGTAAAAGGAACCTGCGACCGCAGAATGCGGCGGTAGTAGTCACTCGTCACTGACTCCTCGCAGAAGTGGAGAGGGTCAACACCAGTGCCACAGAAAGAGGCCCACACCGTAAGTGACTGCCACCCGCTCTTGAACGTAGGAAGCATACATCGATCCGCAAAGGCTTCGTGAGCTCGACGCCACACCGAAACACGACCCGTAGTCCTATGTATCTCCACTTGGGCCTTGTCCGTGAAGAGGACATCGTCCCAGTCCTCCTCCTCCGTGCGATCACCATACTTGCGAGCGAAGGGGAGCTTACGGCGCCTCTTCGACAGAAAGGGCTTTTTCCGGGCAGAACGCCCATTGAGACCGGTCTCCTTGATCCTGAAGCGAATCTGCTGGACGATACAATCTTCCCGAGGTCGTCACTAACTTGAGCAGCAAGCTTCGCTTCAACAGCGGGGACGATTCGGCGATAATGGTGGGCCTTCGTGACCTTTTTGGGGCCCGTTTGAGGTGTCAGCTTCGCGTAGCCGTGCTTGTTGAAGTGGTCGATTATGGAAAGGACAGTACTCCTTGGGAGTTCCAGCAGTTTGCCGATCCTGGTGTAGCCTAGGCCGCTTCGGCGCTTCTGTACGCACAGGATCCGCATGCCATGCGACCACTGATGATGCTTCAATACAAATCTCTATATAATTCACCATCTGTGGACAGGAGGCGCTCACTATCTGCGCCACCACGTCTGGTTAAACGCTGATTGGCGGAACGTGAAGGCCAACAGCCAATCGGCGTTTCCCCCGTGCGTACCAAATTCGCGCCAAACGGACAAGTATTGACTTCAGGAGCTATGAAAATGTAGCCATGAAAAGGGGGGGGGGGTCATTTCCTGCAACCGCTGTACTGTACATCTCTGACGGCAATCGAATATATGTACAGTAATTTTGATTGAAAAACTATATATGTACAGACAATCCTCTCGACCGTGATAGCTTCGGGAACAACCATATTATCACAAACTGGAGTTATCACAATCCAGAGTGTACCAGTCTGACGGTACAATGTGATCGGTGGCCACTGGAACTCGGCTTGTATGCAGGCCGGGCGGTTTGAACGGTGCGATTCGAGCTCTGCAGCAAAAGTCAATGCCGGACTTCACTGCCGTCCTTCTGCATATGGTTCATTTCCATAGTTAACCACCTTCAATGAGTGATAATTCAGAATGTCATATCACTAACCATTAACGAGAGGATGGAGGGACATTGACCTGCATTTGTATGCCATCGATCATCAGGAACCCACCTTCTATTCCTGTCTGGAGTGTATCACTATTTGGGATATCACGGTTGAGAGGATTGTCTGTACACAGCTGAGATGCAAGTACTTCGAAGTAGTTGTATTCACCACACCGCTTCCAGAGCTTTCAGAGCTCTCATGCTGCTTCTTGCTCATTTGCCTCAGTGCCACCCTTGATCTCCAAGCCGCCGCCATCCAGCACCTGCAACCTCGAGAGTCTCAAGTTGAGACAGGGATTTGTATCCTGAAGCTGTGCTCGTACAGTCTGTATCGCGACCAGCACCGTACCTATCCTAATCTTGGAACTTGCGTATGCACAGGTAGCAAAACTATCTGAGACGCCATTTCAGAATTTGCGTTCATCGAAGATCTCTCTTGACGCTCTCGAGGATAATGCGTCTAGTCCAAGTAGTCCTCGTGGTCATGGTCGTCCTGCTCGCCAGTTGTGGTGCAGTAGAGAGCAACAACAACAAACTAGCCGCAACATCAAGCTCCATCCCCATATTCGAGAGCATCCGTCGTATCTTGTTCGCTGCAGACGCAAAGTTGACCAAGGAGGAACGATCGTATAACGCAGCTGTCTCGTCCGGTGGAGAAGGAGGGCGTACAGGTGCAGGAGTCACCGGAATGACACCTACAAGCGTGACATCAGGCGGAACGGTCACTGTCACAAAATACTGGAAGAATGGCCTCATGCAGAAGTTTGAGAGGTGGCTGAATAAGATTCTCCACCGCAGGTCGTCCAGCTTGACTCGTCGTCTTCGCCAGTAAACTCAATAGAGAGCAATCAGCCAGGTCAACCCTTGGTCAACGAGTTCACCCAGTTGAGAATAGCACACGTCAGAAATACTGATAAGCCGCCTCGGAGACAGAACCGATCGAAAAATATAAAGCCTTCGAAGGAGTTGGCTGAAAGTCAAGTTGAGCGTTGGTTCTGACTGGTACCTCAAGGCATTTGAGAGGTACAAGCAGTTTGTTCCCATGGAAATCTATGTCCTAGGACCCATTCCGTAACGCTGTGAAAGCCCCCAGGGGTATCAACACGTAATGTTGCGAAGTCTCGAGCACCAGCGGTTGGTGTCAATCAAGAACTCGGTCCAGTACGGAGTCCGATCATACTAGTAGCATGGCACAGTGTAGTATGATACTACACCGTACCGTACGTGCCGCAACGTGACCTCCAGATAGCAACAAGTGAGCGAGCAATGCACGCAAATGTAGTTCAAAGTACCCAGACTGAACTCGTACTGTATCGCAATTGGTGGCACAAATTTTGATTAAAGTTATCGTCTATACGCGCAGTTTCTACATTAACGCATGTGCGATGTACATGTACTTGAAGTATAAAAGCTTTGATCAAATCTTGCAGAAAAATCGATTTGAAAACTTCTGCTTTTGGAAATTCTGCTTCATTAGCTTATCCACTGCAACCGGCTCAGCGGAACTAAACCTCAACATTTGGTATCACCAACAACTCAGTTCGGATGCTTTGACTCCGATTCTAGCACTGATTTCCGCAAAATCTAGGCTAAGGTCGCTATTGTATGAAATGAACTCACCTTGCATACGTAGGTGGATACGGTAGTCGCAGTGTTTAACACGTTTATGCAGTGTTCGGATGGACTGTAGCCACGAATCTCACCAATCGTGCAGTGAGATGCTGACCATTTCTCCAGTCAAAATTGTCAGAACCGGATCTCGACTGCAGTACAGCCTCCATATGTTTGATCCTTGAACCAAACCAGGGCTGTGAGAGCTGTTTCCGCATCTTCACTCGCCACTTCAGAATTTGCATCCGCGGAATAACCCCACGTATTTCTAGAGATGCGTCTGGGCCAGTTCATGTTACTTGCCACGGTGGCTCTTCTCACGAGCAGCGAGTATTTTGCTATTGCAACAGCTGACAACACACGCAAGTTCCTATCGTTCGAGGATGTTGACTACGAGGCCAAGTCGACGAAAGAGGAGCGAGTTAGCGCGGCTGCCAAAGCAGCCGCTGAAGGAGGTCGTATTGGGGCTGGAGATACCGGCACTGTTGTGTCGACCAGCGCCAACGGCGGTGGCACTGTGACCGTTACAGTCTACAACAACAACGGACTGTGGCAAAGGATCAAAAGGTGGTGGTTGAAGCTGATTTCCAGCGAAGAGAGAGCAAGCTCAGCTAGTGCAGTCACATCTGGTGAAGGAGGTCGTGCAGGAGCAGGAGGAACTGTGGTGTCCTCTAGCAACGGCAACGGAGGTGGCACCATCACGGTATCGGTTTTCAACAACAACGGACTCTTCCAAAAGATCGTACGCTGGTGGAAGAAACTCTGGGGTCATCAGGTCCCCACGACGACCAGAACCACTACCTCGGCTGCAACGCGACTCCGACAATAGTGGCGTGACGGAATGGGGAGTGTTCGTTGTTAAGAGATACAATAGTTTTTGGTGTGTGGTGTAATCGTTTTAGAGAGCTGAAGCGAGGTAAAAACTGCTCGTTTGTTAGAGCTGGAGTCTCACTATAGTATCGTGAGTTTGGCTGATGAGTCAACGGTGGTGACTATAGCTATTAATATATCAACCGTAGCTGCTCAAACCAAAAGCAATTCGTTTCGTTTACTACATTTAGTAAAATCAACGACAAGGGGCAACCAAACGCTCCAAACTAGAACTATGATAATACCAATATGCGGCATCAAATAACCCACCTCGAGTCACCACCTAAATTGATCGTTAACGCTCATCACAACTTCATAATATAATATTCATATTATAAAGTTGTTCTCGGACGAGATAACACTCTTTCAAAGCTTGTTTGCGAATTTAAGAACGGCCTTATTAATAACGCCTAAATCGGGGCCCAATTTACTACATAATACGCGCTGTGTCTGAGTTTTTTCTTCTTCTACTGAATGGGTACTAACGTTATGGTATCCTTATTAACTCGATGAATATACGAGGAGAGCTATCTCACCGACGGGCTGAGCTTCATTCAGGTACTGTACAGGATAAGTATAGCCTTCCATTGTTTTGGGGTCTACCGTACATGTACAAACAATCCCATTCGGGAACCTGCTTTTAATTTCCTGTCCAAAGGGTTTCCTATCGCGGGATGTACCATAATAATGGATCATCAGTTTACCATTACCTTGGCAAATTCAAACCAACAGCCAATACATGTAATACTGTATGGGTGAGTGAAACTTACCAAACGTGTAGTACATAAATAACCGGCGTTATCTCGTTTAACTTTTCCACTTTGACTCGCCATCGCTTGCCTTTCTCCACAGCCCCTGCATCACATTTACTAACCGGTTGGTTACAACCTGGACTATCAGGGAATGCATAATGGTGGATTGGTAAGTTTTTCATTCATGCCGATGCTAGTGGATGACGGATAGGTAGATGCGTGAGAGGACTGCGAGAAGTGCACATGAAATGTAGATAGGAAACAAGTACACTCGTTGCTATTATATTTTATGCAGATTCTGACGGGCATTAGAACTTTCCCTTTAGTTAAGCACCCCAGAATAGGAATTTTCACCAAATTTATATTCCTTTTGACAACTGAGGGGTGAGAGGGAATATTAACTTGAATTTGTATGCTACTTGTCATGGGCCGTTCTTTTATTGCTGTTGAGGGAGTATTCCAGGCCTAGGGATTACTACCGAGGGAATTGTCTGTAGGTATTGTTGTCTGAGCTTACACACGCGGTTTGTAGGTGCAGCGTCTGGCCACACGGTCCACCCACTGGGTGCCTGGCCTGTGCAAGACTTGCAGTACTCGGTCAGCAACGTATGTTTCAGGAATTCTGGGAGGCCAATAATTCCAGTGCAGGATCCTTGTATCAACCACATGGCAAATCACTCTCCCAAATCGATACGCGCCATTTTCCAACTTGTATCCACCCATTTTGACTGCAGTGCGCTACTCCCTCAAGAAATATGCGTCTAGGCCGACTCGTGTTGGCCACTGTGGTTGTTCTCCTTTCCAGTCGCGGAACATTCGCTATTGAGGGTAAATCGATCGGACTCTCTTCGACGCATGAAGAGCGCGCAGGACAGAATCGACGGCAAGGCGCCAGCTCCGTCGTGAGCTCAAATGGTTTAGTGGCGGGGCATATGCCGTCTAACACCGCCACCGGAGGCGGGACTGTTACCGTGACGAAATACTACAACAACGGCCTACTACAGAGAATTAAACGGTGGGTTAAGAGCATGTTCTCTTCAAGCGCGACTCAGCGACTTCGGCTGGAGACTGCTGGGCATAACTAACTATGAGTACGATTCGCTCGTGTTGTTCTGTCACACAAAATTGTGTTATTGATATAACTTCCAAATAAACCAGACGCGTTTCAAATACTAGCACTGAAGTCAAGAATTGAAGTATAGTCGTTAGACATAAAGCTAAATGATCATAATGTACCTCACTGAGATACGAAACGAAGAATTGAAGAGCAAGCTGCCAGTTGAAGTGAGCTTTTTCGAATTTTCCTTTTTACACGTAAAAAACGGCTAAGCTCTTCAACATAGCTAATCGTTGGAGTTTGAAGAAGCAACATACTTGGGACGGCACGATATATTGTAGTTCAAAGTGACCAACTTCGAGGACGAGGAGTTAAGAAATCTTGGTCTGGATGGCTACTTTCTGAGGCAAGAATCATGGCTTTTTACCTCAGTTTGATGCCACACCACGCTGTAATAGCGGCAAAAAATACTAGAACTATTAATGTAATACCACATAACCCAAGGTATGTGGTACTTAATAAGCACAAAAAAACTAGAGCTACTACATAACCCAAGGCTTCTGGTGTACTTTTAAGTACTTACTACTAAAACGTTTATTGCCATCGTCCATGGAAAATGCGAGCTGCTGTTTGCCAGGTGTGCTCGCAGACGTGATTCTGATGAAGTTCAAGATTCATTCCCAAGATACAAGTATATGTGAAAGGTCTGCAATAAAATTTGGTCAGTGTTAGAGTCGTTGTGTGTCTTCGTACTTAATCGCGCGTTAGTACCACTGGGGTGGCACCTCGCTTGGTAGCGAAGGATAAAGACACAAAGTCACCGAGAAGATCCACAATGGCATTTATTACCGTGGTCACGTTCAAAAATTTCATCATATCTATACTTTATCATAATACATGTATATCCCTGTCAAATGAGTGGCTGGTTGCCATCGACGAATAGATGTTTGATTGTATTATGTTTTGGCGTGTCGTGCGAATGTTCACAAGACTTAGAGATACTTCAACTTCCACATCGGGCTTGGACTGGTGACGCAGGTGCTGGCAGCTTCGTCGGGCGCTGGAAACAGAGAGGCCACCGGCCACCAGAGAGGCATTCAGGAGGCTCAAAAGGCACGCGAAGATCGCGTGTTGTGATCGGGTGGTGTGTTAGTACAACGCAACCAACACGACGGGCGAAAGTAAGCAAGCAGCAACGTCATCAGAGCTACCGCCTGGCCGATCAAGAGGCACGACATGGCGACGTGCGACGAGCTCGCAGGGCCCATTTTCGGTGGTGGTCTCCATTAGCGCAAGAAAGCAGTGTCAATGATCGATATGCTCAGGTTACAGTGTGAAATATAGATGTATTCACTCTTGGCTACTCCGTCTCCTCCACTTTTGCTACGCTAATGCTGGACTAACCATCCCTATACATGCAGCGATTTCAGTGCATGTAAGTAGCTCAATCTGATGTATCGCAGCAGAGGTCTGGATGTAGACGTAGGGATCGGAATGCCTCGTACTGAGCACTCGAAAAACAACAGCACCAACGGACCGCAGTTAACGCCAGCTGTTTGCTTAAGTCGCGTTTCACGTTTCATGTCCATCGTCTTTGCTTTCTCAGGGAACAGCTCTTTCACATTCTTCTATCAGGTTGTGTCTCTGCATAGGGTCGAAGACTGTGATGGTATTTGGTGTGGCTGTCAACTCGAACACAGCGCCGCACCAACGATTGGCTTGTACCAGGATAGGAAGTAGGACGCACTTGTTCTTTTTGGCGAAAGGCTGGGAAACACTGATGACCCTCCCTTCCTCGCTCTTGAATCAGGGAGCCCGACAAATATATTTATTGAAAATTATGTTTTACTGTTTCCTTAAATAATGTATTTATGGATTCTCCTCCAACAAAATATGTATTTACGAATTTGGTGTTCCTGCACACAAAATTTATTTTCCCAGACAGCGACAACCAACAGTTTGTGGTTGGTTCTGAGCCCCACGGCTTCTCCGCAACACGTATTCTAGCTCATTCCGCAATTTTCACGCAACACAACCAAGTGTAGTCTCTCCTTTCTACCATGTCCGACTCTCTTCTCGCCCCGCAGCTTGCATAGAGCATCTAGGCAGCTACAAACAGGCAAAGTACTTTATTTTACTAATAATCTACTTTTGCTATGTCTCCACTACAATTATTTATTTGCTCAGTTCTCAGGTTGCTTCCCGTAATGTATTTGCTGTTGTCCTCTCAAAATGATATAAATTACATTGTCGGGTTCCCTGTTTTTGATCCTCCATATTCAGGTGAAATTATTTCAATCGATTCGACCTCTTCTTGCATAGATGTCCTGTCATGCATGATGCAATTATCGTCCAACCACTCATCCTGCCTAAACAACAGCAGTGCTTGGTTGGAAATCATTCCAAACGGGGACTGGCGCGCCATTGAGAGAACGAGGTTCTGGATTGCGGCGGTGGCGGTGCACATGTCTAGGTGGCGTATTCGTTTAGACCATCAGGAATATACAGTCGACGAAACGACGTATTCATAATCAAATCCACGGTGTCCGAGACGGCAGACAACTTCTCCATTGTTTCGTAATAGCCCACCATGACTTTGATCTGCTCTTCGCGGTAAACGCCAATCTTAGGAACGCGCACACCAATTATAGGTTTCACGTTCGTTGGCGGTTCATCATCTTTTCGGGATTTCTTGTATTCAACCATCGCACGAGTGCATTTCCGCACAAACTTTTTAGGAGAGACGTACAAGACACGAGTGGCGTATTCATTGGGCGTGACTTCTCTCGCAAATTCTTGTTTTCTGTCACCACCAGCCTTGACAGGAAACTGGGATAGAACGTCGTGTGCAGATTCGAGACTGTAAGTCGATTTCAATACTATTGCAATGTCACGTAGCGTAATAGGCGGCAAAAGAGTTCCTTGGACAAGATGATTGGCCTCCTTGCGGGCCTCGCCCACTCTCTGTCGCTTCACCTACTGAACTTTTTGTTGTTGCGAATCTTCGGCCGCCCTCTAGTTTGGGTACGACAAACGCGGCATCGTCGCTAGATTCCGGACTGGACACAGGCGGCGCGTCGCCGCTAGTCCATTTTGATGTCGCCATTTGCTTCTTCTTTTTTCTTGGTGTCCTACGGATTCTGCATTAGGAGAATCAGGGGTGGAGGAACATCGTTTGAGTTGCACTTTTGTTGCGGCACTTCCATAGGGCGATTCTTCACAAACGCACCCCGTCTGAGTGACTTCCACTCACTGACGACACCTTCTCTGAGTGACTCCTTGATGAAGGCACTTCAACAGAATGACTCTGCGATGAAGTCACTTCAACTGGGGCTCTCTTCGACGGAGGCACTTTAACTGGAGGGGGGGGCTCTTCGTATCCTGCAATGTCCGTAGCATCGGATTTGAGACGGGTCACACGGCACCTTGCACAAAGGAAGTCAGAGCTTCCGAGAGTATACAAACTCTCAGTGAACGGCAGTTCACTAGTCCCTGGTCTAAAGGGACAACTGACCAAGACTAGGTAGATTTAAGACGGAGTGTATTTATAGGTGTTTCTAAATCGATCTAAATGCAAGTCACCTATAGAGTATCCTAGATGTTATCCTATTGGTTGGCTTTGAGGGCATGCAGTCATGGTGTGAATGACTTTGGCTGTGGTGTGTCCACACCACAGATCCCCTGAATAGTGACAGGCACTCTTTCCATGTAATCCCGTTATAGGATTCGTGTTGTTGTAAAGTGGCTGGACAGTCACTCTTACCTGGATTTGTAGCGATTTCAGAAGTCACGTCTGTTTTCCACCTATCACGTCAGGTGCCACACCCTCCGTAACGACCTCCTCGAAACGCTTTAGTGCGGCTATCATTTTCCTGTAAGTAGGTGTATCATTTCGGTTCATGATGTCCGCAATGCGCGTGGCAATGTCGTGTGCAGTCCGAAATTTGGTCGTGCCACTGAACACCTTGTACTTTGAACTGCGTGGCGCCGAGTCTTGCATTTGGTACGTATGGCACGCGCGATCGTCATCAGGAGATTCGTCGTCCCGAACAGGGATATTTCGAGGACAGGTTAAGCTCCAGCGCCGGTGGATGTACTTTATCGGAAGCGGGTTCTTGTTCGCAAGCAAGCGCCAATAAATAACATAACGACAAGGCAGCAATTCAGTCCTCGTGAAAGTGCACGAGCATCGATAGGTGTAGTAAATCATTTTGAACAAAATCATCATTAATAAAAGGAACTTTTTAATTAGCTTCATATCATAATATATTATCAAGATGATATGTAGCAGTAGATTTCACCGCAGACGTAAGTTCATACAGACTCGGTTGCAGCTCTCGAATAGTGTAGTAAGTCTTGCGGTCGTTGGCTACCCGGTATTGCTTCTCGACAAGCTCGTATGCGTGATAGCTGACCTTCTTTGCCAGATTTTGTAACTCGTCGTCTGCGCCTTGATATCTCATACATCCAGCGTCCGTGATCTTCTTTTCCTACTCCATCTCAGCAATGGACTGAAGGAACACGAGCGTGTCCACGCACTCATCCATAGCCATCGTAGGTTTTAGAGCATCCTTACGATGACCCCATGCTGCCACCAGCCTAATTATCATAACAAACAGTCGTCAGCTTCTCTGTCAATTGTTCTGTGTTGCAGACACACATCCATACCTGTTGTTCGTTATATTCCCCAAGTGAGGTACGTCAACACGCCCATACCCACTCCACATCTCGCGACACAGATGCTAATTTGCGTGAAAATACCGTAGAAAAGGATGCACAGGTTCTGGAATATCTTCATCCTTCGGAATTTGTTTTCCCTCGACGACGTAGTATAGATGTTTAAATCCCGTATCGTATTCTTCCTCCGGCTGCATGTTCAGCATCAAGTACACAGCATCTTCCACTTTCTCCCGGTCAATTACACCATAATCACGCCTCGCAGCCTCTCCTCGTAGATACTTCACCACGTAAAAGACGCACAGAAGTACTCTTGCACCCGGAAAGGCCTCTTGCAAAAGCGAAATTGCACCGAAGTCATCGTCCACGATAATGAGATAATGACGCGCACGCGATTCCACGTGTTGTTGTACGTCTTGAAAGGATTTAATGCGTCACTCAGACACTCCGCGCATTCGTTCTCCATCGAAGAATGTTGAACGTACTGACCCTATATCAAAATAAGTCACAAATAGGCACACATCCACAAATAGTCACATAATTAGTGAGAGACCCATGACAGTGGTAAAGCCACACACCAGCCACAAAACAACACAAGTACTTACGTGGCCGGTGACGTCGTGAATCCAAAAACCTGAACTGCTTGTGGCGGGCATTCTTAGTGTTGTGGGTAGCATCCACCATCAGCACTTCGGGGAAGGCTAAAAAAAAAGCGCCTCATCTGTTGTGTCTGGAATGTGATTGTTTGAGCCAGCTTGTTGTCGTTTACG
Organism: Phytophthora idaei; assembly: GCA_016880985.1. Taxonomy (NCBI): domain Eukaryota; phylum Oomycota; class Peronosporomycetes; order Peronosporales; family Peronosporaceae; genus Phytophthora; species Phytophthora idaei. The sequence continues at coordinate 18,372 of QOKR01000334.1, forward strand.
TATATCATCGCCGTGTTACCCTTACCACGGCAAAAGTTGCGCAACACCAGCTCCAACCTGTCCACAGCCTTGGTCTGTCCTCGCCGGGCTTCTTTGAGCTTGGACACGAGATTGGGAACGTCGCGAAGAGCGACATTCTTGCCTACACATTAGCATTAGTCAGAAATAAGCAGCAAAATAGAGTTCTGGTCTGCAAATTACCCGCTTGTCGGCGCAAAAACTGCATGATCATCTTTTTTTGGCTCCAGCAGCTTGCAGCTTGTCGACGAAGTTGATGACATCAGGGTCTTCAACGAGGCGGTTGTCAGGGTGGTTGGCGTAAGGAACCGGTCCAAGTGCGTGATTACGTGCCGTAATCTACTTGGAGAGCTTCACCTGGACGCCACGACCACTCACCCAAATAACTGTCGCCGATTATCGAGCCTCGCACTGCGTAGACTTGACGAAATAGCTCTTTCGTTTTCCCTTGGACCTGCTGGAGCGTCTCCAACATCAAATCCTTGTCCGACCATGCTATCAAACTCAGCGTTCGTGGCGCGAGGCGGTTGCGATTATCTGGAGCTGGCGTCTTCACAGCTGGTAGGAATATTGTAGTGTTGTTGTGATACTTCGCAGCGTGAGTCATCGCAAAAGCGTTTATCAAGTTGTCGTGGTACCACAATTTTTCTCTGGCACACTACAGGTGTGCCCACTGCAGATGAAATTATTCACCAAACCGATGAAGCCGTTCATTTGGCCACAAATCAATAATCCTTTAGCCAACACACCTGCGTCCTGATACGTGCACTGTTCGTCAATGTTTGTCAGCAGCCATGAGTAGCATGGCATGCCCTCTCTGCATACTTTAATCATACCCCACAGGTACTGCATTGCCATCAGCTGCCGGTGTGTGAAATTTCCAACGTCTTCAATTGTCACTACCCAGCATTCTGTCTTCACATCTTGTGGACCATTGCGTTTCCAAAAGGTGTTTATCGTTCAATAAGCGCTAGTCCTTCTTGAACGACGGACTCAGGAAGGCGGTATGGCACGACGGATCCTAGCGGTACACGTTTTTCCACAGACAGCTTTTGTTTTCAAGAGGCTCACCTCAAAGGTAATTGGGAAATGACGACAACACAATCAGAGGAGGTTGTCGTGCCTTGATACAATCCCCCGCCACGTCATCTCTACGCATTGCATTTCGTAGCTTAGCACCCTTGTTCTACTCCTTTCGTTCTTGTCTGATCTGAGCGGCTGGAGCTGCTCGGTCTTTGCGTGGCCGTCCATAGCGCTTACTCGGAGTTAAAGGTTCCATTTCCATTTTTGTGGTGGGTTTTTCGTTTGACTTTGCTTTCAGTCTAGGTGTGGATGGATCGGCTTCCACCACCGGGTCTGTGTGCACACGCGAATCCTTTTCCTCGTCCTCCGCTTCCTCTTGGTCTGGTACTACTGCCACCGAAATTTCGCTATCCTTGTTGTTTCCCTGGGAGTCACCGATAATCATAGTCACGTCGCCATTTCGCAACTTGCTCCAGTATGCTCCAGTACGAATCTAAGGCTTCCATGGCGCACCTGAACTTGGCGTCAGGTAGATCTGTCAGCTCTGTGGTGATTCGACTGCACACTTCTTGTGCGCGTTTGTACTTGCCCCTCTCAGTCATCGCGCTTTAGGTCATCGTTTCTGGTGGTAATACGCAGCGGTATCTCCACTGCTGCAAGATCTTCCTCCAGAGCAACCACCTGAAAGATTTAAATATTTAGCGAAAACATGGCAAAAGATCTAATACAAACAAATTCATGGGCAAACATGGAAAACATGGAGTAACATGACAACACATACCTTCCTGGAATCGACGAGTACGGAATTGTGAGCATGCCAACGACGTGTTTACGGTAGATGACAGCATGTCGGCACGGTAACTGCATGGTAGCCGATATTTCACACGTACACAGCCAGTTAAACTTGTCGACGCTGTGCGTCCTGCCGTCCCTGCGCAGCGTCGCGAAAAGATCTTCGTCGTCAATCCCGTAGCCAGCTGTAGCTTTCACCTTGGTAGCAAAGTTGTACTCCGTTACGAATATACCCGTAAGCCACTTACTTGTCCATGAGACAATGCTTAGACGTAGTTATCCGATACCAGCGCAGAAGGGAGGACGAATACGAGACGCGCGTTATCATATCGGGGACACAGAGAACCATTAAGTTTGACGAAGAGATGAGCCAAGTCTGCCTTCCGTTTTCCGAAACAGTTCTCCAGATGATTGTTGGTATTGTTGCGGAAATGAGGAAGCTCCATTCGATAGAGAGTAACCCACATGTCTTTGCCTGCAATCCAATTCAAAGTAGCTCTACAAAGCAATGCGACCTTCGCGGCAAGCAAGGGATTTGAACTCATCTGTGTGTTGCTGCAAATCCTCGCTCGAATTTGAATACATCATATTGGACCCCCAGAAGCCCATATGCTTCAAAACGTCACTCAAATACGTGCCATACTTCTTGAACTGCACCACGTAGCCACTTCGGTACGTGGAAATGGCACAATAAGATCTGAGCCTCGGGAAACATAGTCCGTAGAGCCCCGATCTCATTGAGGTCTTTGTCCACCGTTATCAACTTTGTTTACTCCCAATCGTTTGCAGGCTGGAACTGCTCCATAACTTTGATCATGTGCTAGTCAGCGTTTCTTTCGATAACTGAATGTTGGACAGATTGGCCATTGCCGAATTGATCCATAATTAGCAGAGTGCAAAGCTGGTACAGATACCGCTCACTAAGTTTTACAGCTGGCCTTGTTTAGTTCCTAAAGGCTATAGACTGTTTAATGGCAATTCTATGTTGCAGTTCAGCTCTGTTTACACTTCAACAAAGCAACGACTGCTTCGTCTACCTTGTAAAACAGATGCAGCAAATCTGCTGAATTTGAATGGGTATAGACTGTCCGTATGTACAACTTAGTGGGCGGTGTACGTAGTTGTATCTAGAAAGCATGAATAAACATGGACAAATCGTAGCAGACATGGTTAGATTTTCAAACATCTGAAGGAAAAAACCTTGCCAAAATCATAGTAGAAGCATGGATGAATCATTTACCTGTTCGTTTTGTGCGTACAATTGATGAGTAGAATTTCAGGAAAGCGAGACAACGTCGTACTCCAACTATCGTTTTCATTGACCGACACAGGTACCTCTAGCTCAAAGTTGACAAGAAGCTCGGCAACTTGATCCTCGTCACTCAATGGAGAACCTTCAAGTAGATCGACAACATGTGTATTAGTCGAGCGTTCCATAAAATTGAAGCACACATTTGTAAGCTAACACACACAAGACTTCTTGATCTTAGCGATCATGTTGTAGTCATCCGTCAACTGCACGTAGTGCGCGAATATAGTCATAAACGCGACTCGCCTTGCTGCCACGAGCTCGATGTCTTTCATTAGGCTCGAATATCCGGGCACTTGATGACGGGCCTGGTGGATACTTATGATAAACTTCTTCAGTCACAGGATGGAAGTGGCCGTAAAATGCGTTCTTAACTTGAATCTCCCAGTTTCCACGTGACCGCTCAACCCATTTGGCTCGAAATCGCATGCCACATCCAACACCTTTAAGCATGTGCACAGGCCGCTGTCCTGTCGAGCGATTGCGCGATTTCCATCCATGGGTGGAAATGTACACGCGCTGGTACGGGTCTAGCTCTTCAGGTACGAGCGGCAATTGGGCAACCGACTTCCCGGTGTGAACCTTCATACGGCTGATCTGGCGATTGCGCAATTTTACGTTCTGACTCACCACGATAACCTGGTCTGTAACACTCTGGTACTTTTTCAAGCACGTCTCGAACTTGGCCCAGGTCTTATGGTACGTCTTCAGCGGTGGTACGTAGTATAATTCATCGTCGCAATCTGCCAAAGCACGCTTACGGCTGCCACGAGATACTCCAGACGTGTACTCACTGCTGTCTCCATTGTCTTCATTTGTGCCACTCTCATCATCTCCACTAGAAGCGATATTGCCCTCATTATTTCAGCTACGTGTTGTGCAGCGACTTTCTCACCGGCCTCCGCATTACCTCCAATATCTCCACGCATATCTTCTGTACCGGAGCCGCAGTATCTTCCTCGGCCTTGGTTTCACTCAACATCAAAGATTTAGGTGCACAGTCCCGTCCACTCCATCATTCTCACTTTCGCCTTTACTGCTGCTACTCGTAGTGGCTGGTATTTGCAACTCTCTCAAAATCTGGGCAGTCTTTTTTGTTCGAGCCATGGTGCTAAATCATGGCTAAACATGTTAGTCATATTCGATAGAAACATGCCCAAAACATGGAGGAAACATGTAAAAACACTACACTGACATTGAGAGTGGCCTGAAATGCAGGTTGTAGGACTCACGTGGAACCAGGACACCAAACGTTGTTAATAGCGCAATGAACACAGCACACGCTCCGTCGGGGTCCGCTTTTCTCGTTGTAAAGAAGATGCCAGAGTCCCGTCAGCAAACCCTCACATAACGGACGATTTGAATGCTCACGCAAACGTAGAACTGTACCGGCGAGCTAAAGAGCGATTCACGACACCAGAAGGGGGCTCTGGTTGCCTCGATGAAAAGAAGAAGTCCCCACAAATACTCCTGCGCACAGAATAGCAAAGCAGCACCGCACGTTGGATGTGAGACCTCACCGTGCTGGATATACCAACGGAAGAAGGACACACGACAGTACCTTGAGTCGCAGGCTGGTGGGGGAGAGAGGGGGGGTCAGAATTAGCTTTTTCGTGATTTTCTTGCGAAATGACCAACATATTTTTATGGTCGGCGGACATTTCATTTCCCGAAATGGTTCACCTAAACAGGTATACCATATATTTTTTTGTTCATTCAATTCGACCATCACTCTGTTAATCTTACAATGTGTATGCCTTACGATCCTTCAACTTCGTCGGTGGGTCGTGTGCACCGCCACCACCCTTGCATGCGGCTCAGGTATTCCGAAATAATCATTGTATTGCGACTTCAGTACAATATTTCGCACTCAGTTATTTATTTTTTCACGTTGGCAACTTTTTGTCATTTAGTTATTTTGCGCATTTAACAAAGTACTTTATTTTCGTAAAAAGTTGTTGTTTTCATCATGCATAAACGTAATCACGCAGCTCAATCTTCAGAATGACCAGTCTCTAGATGGGTGGTTGTAAACAGGGATCTCTCCAACTTGCACCCGAGCTTCTTGCTTATCATTTTCGATTCCAGCATGGCCCTCAACAACACCATCACGACCAAGGAAGTCTGTAGCTACTAATTGACTGCCCTTCTGGACGCGCAGGATGAGCCGACTGAGCACTTTCGCTGCCAGTGCGGTACCACCCCCTAGCAAGATCCCAAAACTGGCTACTCCAACCTGTTCAACCACGTCATGAAGCGCCACCATGACTATCTGTCGACGATGAAGATGAGCGGCTTCAACTCGGGCACCTTGGTGACCTTCATCGATCAGAAGAGCCAGACTATCTACAGCTGGCTCATCCTGATCACCGAGTGTAACCTCCCGTTCAGCTTCTGCGAGAATCCTACTGTCGCTAAATACACGGTGATGAAACCAATGAGCGTCGAGACCCTACTTTAAAAAAAATTCGCGGACTTAGTGACCAAGACGGTTGAAGCTACCTTGAGCGAGGTGCTCCCGTCCACGTTTGGTATCATCATCGATGGCTGCACCTTTTTGTCGGAACACTTCGTTGCGATCTTCGCGGTATTCGACCACGATGGCCGTGTAGAGAAAGTTCTCCTGTCAATGGCTCCTATCGTGGACGACAACACGGACGACCATACGGCCAAATCCATGTCTCATTTTTGGAGGGCGTCCTGCCGTTCTACAAGCCGACACTAGCAACATCTTTCACCTGGTCGGCGACAACTGCTCCGTCAACTCTAAGTTGGGGGCCTTCTGGAAGTCCCGTTTATTGGCTGCGCGAGCCATCGCCTGAACTTGGTAGTGAATTTGTTCCTTAGTGAGTACGAATCGCAGCTGGAACAAGTTCAGCACCTTATGGGGAAGCTGCGAGGTCTCAATAAGGCGGCGAAACTACGGTAATGTTGTGGATCTTATCGGTATTTGGTGGTTAGCTTTTACTATAAAAAAACGTTTTATTTTTTTAAAAAATGTTCTTTGTTTTAGGAAAAGTACAACTTTGCGCCCGCTTCTCCGTCAAACGACACAATGGGGCTCGATGTACAAGATGCTCGAGCGCTACTTCGAGCTTCACCCTGTCCTGGACGCGGACGATGATGGCATTATGGAGTTGATGCCATCCCGCCGGCAGGTGAATCGCCTGAAAGTGTTGCTGGGCAAGCTGGTTGACTTTCAGTCGGCCACCATGAAGCTGCAGGACGACGGCATGACGCTTCTCGATGTTCGAGACATCTTCGATGCGCTCATCGAGAAGCATCCGGTAGTGGGCACGTATCTCTCCGCCGACGCGGCCATCATCAAGGACCCGGACTTCGAGAGTGCATGCGTGTTGGCCCTGTCGGGTAGGATTGAGGGGTTCACGGGTGATCAGCAGCTAATGCTGCACCCATTTGAGACGACCCCGCAAGCTGTCATCCGGACTCCACGAGTGGACGTCCTCAGAGCTTTGCGGACAAAGTACTGGCGGCCAGAAAGAAGCAAAGAACGGCGAAGAAGATGTTCGACGGGGTGCGCTTCATACCCCCGATGTCAAACTCTGTGGAACGACTTTTTAGCGTGGCAAAGCATACGCTCTCACACCACCGTCAACGCATGCTGCCGATTCATCTCGAAACAGTTTTGTTTCTGAAGATGAACCGGCGCTTCTGGGATGCGAACACTGTTGAGCGCGTTGTGAACGCCAAGTAGTCAGTGATGATAACCACCAATACGCTTCTTTCCGATCAATAATTTATTTCTTGGGTTATGCTTCTAGCAACCATATCTTATTTCTGCTACCAGTGTCAATATGATTGCAATGTTAAATATCGGAATGCCTGATGCAGCTAGCGAGCGTTCGGGAGCCTTTGCATCACCCAGCATGACTAGAAGATATCGCTTGCGCTCTGGCACAGGACGGTGTGTGTAGATGCGGCAAGTTGCCGTGCTGGGCAACTAAACAGTACATGGAGGTCGATTTAGAAGTTGCTGGATGCGATACGGGCGCCAAGCAGTCCTGCAGGCACTCGGACGGCTTCAAGGACACGTCTACATGCAGTGTAGATCACGGAGTACACTCTATGAGCGCACAGCGTCTATCGCCACCTACTGTGGACATGGACGTCTACATGCAGTAAGAAGTCGGCAACAAAACTAGTAAATGAAAAATAGTCTACTATCTCAATTCTGACCGGGGTGACATTTTGGGAGATGTCTGGTCATTTTATCAGCGGCGAGTGGTGATATTTTTTGTTCCATTTCTCAATTCTGACCCCCCCTAATGGCCTGGTGAATCCGGATTATTATCACCACTGACCGCATTACATCAAAATTTTCATGGGGACCGCAAAACAAGTTAGGGGTGAGACCCGGTACAGAAAGATCGTGTGTACAGCAGCTAGTCCCGTTACCGGGTAGAACAAATGTCAGCAGTTAGCAGGTTACCGTGTCAGTGTCTTATCGCCCTGCGATGTCATGTCCGTGCCTGTGAGGAGTATCCTGATTGATGAAACCTGCTCGGAGAGTGCAGAAGGATGCGCACGTACCACGAGTACAGGAACAACTGGTAAGGAGTGGTTTTAGAGACTATTTCATGACTTTGTTATCTATGTTCTTGCTGTTTGATATGTTTAAGCTGCTGTGTGGGATATCAAGCGGCTGGAGGGTGAACGTTGGTGAGGAATAGGTAAAGAGTGTACGATATGATTATTGTATTTTAGAGATAATGCTTACTATCTAATGACTTTGTTGTTTCAAGCGGCTGGAGGGTCATCGTTGGTGGGAACCACAAACGGCTGAAGTACACTCCCATACTTTTCTTTGACCAGCTGAGCGTTTCTGTATGATCGATTTGTTCTCGTTAAAAGCGTAAGCTCGAAAGAATGCTGTGCTCTCAGGTCACGTCAGAAATACGTCTCGAATGTTGATTGTCTGTCGCCCGTCCTTGGCCAATAGGTTGACCTTGCCAGGCTCCATTGATTGTGCCGTGATAAAACTAAACTGCGTCTCACCACCTACAGAATGCCAGGAAAACAACATCAATCTATTCAACCTCATCTTCAAATTCAATAGCCAATCAAACTTTAAACTCGAGCCATGTGCTAATTTTGCGGTCAGTGGTGATAAAAATCCTGGTGAATCCATCCCGGTACATTTGTCGCTGCATCAAGCCCTCTTTAGACTGTTAGTTGGAACCGGATCGAAAGACTTGGAAGTTCTCATTGGTTGAAATTAAAAACGGGTAGATCCGGCTGTCGGGCAAGTACGGGTACCTGGGAAAGCCGATTTGGTCGGGCGGGTAACCCGAAATCCACCATTTGCGAGCTCGGCCTGCAGTACATGTATTTTAATATCAGCATTCAATGAAATAACTAAGCAGCTTTATGCTAACCCCACACGGAAAGTGAGGGGGGGGTTGTATTGCACATTTCCAACAGCGCCTCTCCGACAACCAGTTTGGCAGACCTCTATTTCTATCAGAGTATATTAGTATCCATGGTTTTAAACGGCCATTGACACTCCTGCCCGCTTTAGATGTAAGGCAAAATGCCAGTTTAGTAGCATTGGTCAATTTAGTAGCCTGCCTATTATATCGAATTATTTCACGGTAAGCGATTTCTATTGGCCGGCGACAGAGCGTGCCGTCCAAAACGCCGTTTCTCATGTACCGAAGCATACTTTGATGAAGTCAAAAGAGGCTACTAAACTGGCAAGAGCACTAATTCGCGGAAGCACAATGAAAGCGTTATAAGACGCTATCACATGCGGCAAATACTCCTTAAACAACCCCCAAAACTCCGTCTGTGTCTCCTCTTTACAAGGCTACCCGTAATTTGTCAATCGAATACTTGGCTGCGAAGATATTACAGATTTAGTGAGGGCACTAGACCGAGGCTACTAAACTGACGTTTTCCCTTACAATATCCAGCTCTTTGGCATTAGGATAGCATGAGTATCCCACAGTGTACCCCGTAAATCTCTCTGCCTTCTAGCGCGGCATCGTCTAAAGAAATCACTGCCAACAAGAAGACTTTCAGCTCCTGAGAGCCACCTGGATGTGCCGAACAGACTTGAGCAGGAGGACGCCGGCGGCGTCACGCCGAAGCACTTGCACACGTGCGGTTCACTTCGTCTCGTCGTTTCACGTCAGCAGAATCTGCTGAAGTTTACAGTGTAAACTTTGAGAATCTAGGCTGGAGCTGTTCCGACGTTCCGGCTTTCATCGTCTTCTCGTTTTCCCACAACGAAGATCTCGGGATCGGATGGACGAGTACATGTACAGCGATAATCATCGAAGTCCGTTGGTGTCTTCCATCGACACACGCCTCCAACGACCACCACCAGTCCACCCAGAATCCGGGCAAGATATCCTACGCCATGATTGTGAGCCCCTGTGCGGCGAACTGTGTGATTAGCTCAGTATGTTTGCGCTGGATGCTTATCGATGAGGTACAGTCGACAACTTCTTCAGAAGTCATTTCAGAATTTGCATCCGCTAAGAAATCTAGCCGACAACTGCATCCGTCTTCTCAAGATGCGTCTGGTTCAAGTCGTGCTAGCTGCCATGATTATTTTGCTCGCAAGCTTCAGCTGTATCGCCTCCGTCCACAACAGCAAAGTCGCACCATCTGATACTGCTCGCAAGTTGCTCTCGTTTCAAGATGTCGAGCCCAGCAAGCAAAAGAAACACCGCGAGTCCAATGAGAATCCACCGACGGAGGAGGAACGAGGAGTGGTTGCCCCAGTTGGAGGCCATGCCGCCGGAAACAACGTCGTGATCCCGAAGAAGCAGGACGAAGACAGCAGAATGGTGAGTACAGTAACAACGGCGTCCTGCAAAGATTCCAACGGTGGCTAGCGCGGACGTTCTGGGGTCACGATAAGCCTTCAAAGGCTCCTCGTCGGCTTCGACTACGGATATAATGTTTTTAAACGCTATAAACCACTAGAGAAAGAATACAGCAATATGAACCTCATGACATACAGTAAACCTATGTGCCTTCATTTCATGTGACGACAATCTATCGCTTCGGCAGTACATTGCTGCTTACTGGTGCAGCGCCTTCATCTTGGCAATGATAGCGGCGCCCATCGTCTTGGTGCCCACCACAACAGACTGATCCTTGGTCAGGTCGCCCGTGCGCACGCCGTCCAGAAGCACCTGCTCCACGGCCTTCTCGATCAGCTGAGCCTCAGCCTCCATCTGGAACGAGTAACGCAGAAGCAGCGCGGCCGACAGGATCTGAGCGATCGGGTTGGCGAAGTCCTTGCCAGCGATGTCAGGGGCCGATCCACCGATAGGCTCGAACAGGTGCACCTTGTCACCCAGACTGGCCGAGGGCATGAGGCCCAGCGAGCCAGGCAGCACGGAAGCGGCGTCCGACAGAATGTCACCGAACATGTTGCCCGTCACGATCACATCGAACTGCGACGGGTTGCGGATCAGCTGCATCACAGCGTTATCAATGTACCTGGAACAGCAGCAGTCAGTATCACTGTCATGCATAGGGCGACTCCATCCGCAGCACGTACATGAAGTCGAACTGCACCTTCGGGTAGTCCTTGGCCACGTCCTTGGCGACCTTGCGCCACAGACGGCTGCAGTCCAGCACGTTGGCCTTGTCCACGACGGTCAGTCGCTTCGCGCGCTGCAGCATCAAATGATCCGTATGTCAGCACTGCATCATCCAGATACATTCTATACAGCCGAAAGCAACGTACGTTCATGGCTGTCTCGAAGGCGAATCGCATGGGCTTGGCGATCTGTTCGTCGCAACAAATACACCAAATCATCAGTAACCAACGCAATTGTGACTCAAAAGCTGCAGTGAACGTACCTCAGCCTCCGTGTACTTCATGACGTCAGTGGCCGTGTCGCCGTTCGTGCTGTGCTCACCGAAGTAGATGCCCGACACGAGCTCGCGCACGATGACCATGTCCACGCCGTTGGCGATGATGCTAGGCTTAAGCGGCGACAGGTCCGGCAGCATGGAGTAAATCTTGGCCGGGCGGATGTTGACAGCCAGCTGGAAGTTCTTGCGCAGTCCCAGCAGACAGTTCTTCTCGGCGTCCTTCCACTTGGGGTCTTCCTGCGCATCAGTGGGGCCGCCCACAGAGCCGAAGAGCACAGCGTCAGAGGAAGCCACCGTGTCCACCGTCGACTGTGGCAGGTGCGTCTTGTGCTCCTCGTAGGCCGCGCCACCGCACAGCGCCGTGGTGAAGGCGAACTGGTGCTGGAACAGCTCACCCGCCGTCTGCAGAACCTGAACAGCCTGGTCGCACACCTCGGGACCGATACCGTCGCCCGGCAGCACTGCGATCTTGTACGTCTTGGCCGACATTACGTAGTAATAAGGAGTCTTACTTGAGCCACACTTGGTCAAATTGATAATGACGTTGAACATGCGGCGCCACGCACGCTCTCAACAGTCTATGCGGGACGGAATCTCGATTTTTAAGTGTAGTCATCTTCTGTCCCAGATAGACTTGTGAATTTGACGCGCTGTGATTGGTGGAGAATCAATGAATGCGCAAACACTTAATGTGGTACACTTCATAGTGAAGCCATCTTTCCACCGGAATGATCAAATTGCAAAGTATGGATGATTATGTTCTACGTGGGGACGCGGCGGCGGCTTTGGCGGCTTCTCTGGTGAACGCGGCGCCGCCTGCATCGCAGAAGAAGCGGCAGCGACAGACTACCATCCACCACGGACACAAAGTGGTCTCAGAGGAGCGCGTACAGTACCTGAAGGAGGAGCTGGACGATGCCAAGACCGCCGCCAACATGCTGAGCATTCTGGACGCGCTGGAGCGGCTCTTCATTTCACTCGAGATGCTGGAGAAGACGCGCATCGGCGTCGCACTCACGAGACTCTCGAGACGCGCTGAGTCGCCTGAGGTGCAGGGCAGAGCCAAGAAGCTGCTAAAACTGTGGAAGACGAGGGCCAAGAAGGCCATGCGACGCCGAAAAAGACGCGTCGAGACGTACGGACGCAACTACGCCGACTGAAGATGCAGAAGTCTTTCAGTTCCTATCATTTATTACAGATATGCCGCGGCGGAAACCATCGTTTCTTCTATTTAATGTCGCAATTATAGTTTTGAGTGCACTTCTACAGCACTAAACGTCCTGCGATATGCGTCGCGAACTGGAGGCAGTGCGTGCCCGTTGAGCGGAGAGAGTCATGTCGGCACGAACGAGGTATCCCAAGAAGCCGAAGTACAGACAGCAAGTGCCTCCCAGGGCCACGAGTCCAATGACGCCTAGAGCGAGTCCTTCGAGGTTCGTGAACAGCAAGTACAGGTTGATGACACACACCAGCCCGCCCAAGAGCCAGCCAGTCACTACTGTGGCTTTACTATTCGCGAAGTCGCCCATGATCTCGGAAGAGCTGGTGAAGATCAGGACAGGAAGCAACGCGAACGGCAGCTGGATGGACTGCAGTACATTGAGCAACTCGTCCATGTGGTCGCTATCCGCGGGGTTTTCCTGGCTCAAGATCGCTACAGTCATTGCCGGGACGAGCGACACGCAACGTGTCAAGGCCACACGCTTCCACGGTGACAGGTGGAGCTGCAGGAAACCTTCCATAACGAATTGACCGGCGTATGTGCCTGTCATCGTGGAGCTTTGTCCAGCTGCCAACAGCCCAATGGCCCAAATCGTGTCAGCGTACTGGCCCAGCATGCCGCTAAGTGCAACTCCAGCCTGAGATAACCCAATCTCCTGGCACATACCCTCTCCTCCGCTTGCAAGTTGACAATAGCCGTACGTGTCACCGTTGGCAATCGCGCCAGGAACGCAAGCCGTGTTGACTCCGTTCGTGTCGTATGAGGTTATGCAGTCTGACGAGAAGAATCCCTTTGCGAAGACTGCTAGCACCGCCAAGTTGATCAGGAATGACACCAACAACGCGAAGCCAGACTCGATTGCAAAGTACTTATTTGCCTCGCGCACCTTCCGTCCATCGTGTCGGTTCACTTGCCGAGTCTGCACGAGCGCTGAGTGCAGGAAGATGTTGTGCGGCATGATCACGGCACCTAGGATGCCCACAGCCTGCGTCACGGCATAACGATCCACACGGGGCACGAAGCCGCGCATTACATCTTCCGACGCGACCTCTCCACGTACCAAGTTGGCACAGAAGCAAACCAGCATCACGATGATCAATGTCACGAAGAACGCTTCGAGCTTCCGGATACCGTAGCGATGCAGGAGTAAGAACGTGAAGGTGTCGAAGCCCGTAATCAGACATCCAACCCAGAGCGGGAACCCGAAGAGCACCTGGAACGCGATCGACGAACCCAGCACCTCCTGAACGTCGCTCGCAACAATTGCGATCTCCGTCATGATCCACAACGTCAACGACGCCCAGCGAGGATACACCGCTGTGCACATTTCAGCCAAGTTCTTGCCCGTGACGACGCCCAGCCGAGCTGCCAGCACTTGTAGAAATAAACCCATCGCCGTTGCACCAAACAATACCCATGTGAGCTGGTATCCAGCATATGCGCCAGCTTGCAAGTCGCTCTCCAAGTTGCCAGGGTCAACGTAGGCGATGCTCATGAGCCAGCCGGGACCCGCATACGCCCATAATGTCCTCCAGCTACAGCACAAAGAGGTGAGTCGCATGGTCATCATACAAATCTCGCTTATCGTACCTGAAGCCACGCGTCGTGGGCTCTTCGTCGGGGGCTTGAATTTCGCCAACAGACAGAGCGAGGGCCTTGTCCACTGCGTCATAACTGGCCACGTCCTCCACCTCGTCTCCAAGCAGCAGATCCAGCTCCGAAGCTCTAGTCTTCGGCATCCCTGATGTCACTGAGGTGCCCATGGCTATCGTGTCTCTGCAGTGCCTGTTAACCAGCAGCTCGGAGGGTCTTGGTCACACAGTGACCATCGTGTCGGTTATGTGAGACCAAATGGAGGTTCCGGATTGGTTAATAAAATTATATTTTCGACCAATCCAAATACATGTAGTATTATAATTCGAGCTTTTACATTAAGCTTACAGTATTCGGCGTCGTATAGCACTTCTTCAAAGTCTCGTTGAGCGTGTTGGCATCATTCGGCGACACAAACATGAAGGCGTCACTAACCCGTGGTCGAACATTCGTTGCCGTGATTCATAGTCAGTCTCCGATATCTTCTAATATTAGTACTACTTGTAACCTTTTAGTACTTCAGTAGCAGTAGTAAAGTATTATTAATACGCTGGAGTATGCCCATTCTTAATTTTAAAATGTGTATGTGCTTTATTGCTGGACGCATAGGACCAAGTGAATACCACGTCGAATCTCGGATTGCCATGAATAATTCTTACTCAAGGCGGAGTCTGCGCGAGGACGATTTACACTTGTCACCGTCGCCAAATGTGTTCTTGAACCACAACTTCGTGCTCGCCCACCAGCCAGTGCTGCACTCTGACGATCCACTGCCGCTAGAGGCCGTCTTCGTCGCAGGGGCAGGGGTGCTCGCCGGTGCCTCCGTTTCCGAGGGAGTGTCACTGCCCGAGTCGTCATCGGCACTCGTTGCTGGAGCCCTGGTCTTGACCTTCGACAGAGAACCGGCGGACTTCAAGGCGTCGCTGAGGCTCGAGGAGAGCAAGTCACTCCCGGTCGTGGAAAACAGGCCGGCCAAGTGGTTGTCGCCCTCACTCGCCGATCCCGCATCGGATGCCGTTGAACTCTCAGTTTCCGAGACACTAGCGCTCGAAGAGCGCAACAAGTCACTCAAGTCACTGCCGTCCTCACTGGATCCCGAAGTGGACGCGTCCGAGATTGCCTTCTGCTTAGTAGGAAGAGTGTTGTCACTGCCGGAAGCGCTAGACGTCGCCTTCTGCTTCTTAGTTGCCTTCGTCGCAGGGACAACAGTATCGTCGCTGCCCGAGTCACTGGAACCCGACGTGGAGTCGATAAGCGCCTTCTTCTTCTTCTTCGTCGCCTTCGTCATAGGGACAGCAAAATCGTCGCTGCCCGAGTCACTGGAACCCGACGTGGAGTCGATAAGCGCCGCCTTCTTCTTCTTCGTCGCCTTCGTCGCAGGGACAATAGAACTGTCACTGCCCGACTCACGTTCGCTCGTGAGTTCATCGCTTTCACCCGAGAGCAGATCGCTCAAGTCACTGCCCGAGTCCGACGTGGAATCGAGAACCGCCGCCTTCTTCTTCTTTGTCGCCTTCGTCACAGGAGCAACCGTATCGTCACTGCCCGAGTCGCTGTCGCTTGAGTCCGACAGCAAGTCGTCCAAGTCGCTACCGCTCAAGTCACCCAGGCCACTTCCACCCAGAGAAGCCAACAAGGCGTCCAGGTCAAAACTGCCCGAGGAGAACAGGTCGTCGGATCCGCTATCGCTCAAGTCGCTGTCCCTCGAAGCGAGCGAGTCGTCCGATCCGCTGTCATCGTCGCTTAATCCTGACAGCAGGTCCTCCAATCCACCCGATCCCGACTCTGAGTCATCCAGCCCACTGTCCTCTCCACTCGATCCGGACAAGACTGGCTGCTTCCTTTTCGTAGACTTCGTACCGGCTATAGACGAACTACCAGAAGCATCTTGAGTGGTGCCTGATTTGTCCTGCTGCGCACCAGCGTTGGTGTCAGGTTTGTACGTCAACGCACATTTGTCGCCCTTTCCGAAAGTGTTTTTCCACCACGACTTCATGAAGCCGAAGAAGCCGTTGGGGCACTCTGATCCATCGTCGGTGCTGGTGGTAGGGGCTGGAGTTTTCTGCTCCCCGCTTGACCCTGAAGTGGACGCCTCCGAGGTCTTTTTCTTCTTAGAAGCGACAGAGCTGTCGCTGCCGGAGTTACTGTCGCCCTTGAGCAGATCGGCCAAGTCATCACTCGACGCGCTTTCACTCGAGAGCAGATCGCTCAAGTCACTGCCCGAGTCCGACGTGGAATCGAGAACCGCCGCCTTCTTCTTCTTTGTCGCCTTCGTTACAGGGGCAACCGTATCGTCACTGCCCGAGTCGCTGTCGCTTGAGTCCGACAGCAAGTCGTCCAATCCACTGCCGCTCATCGACAACAAGAAGTCGTCAAAGTCGCTACCACTGAAATCACCCAGACCACTTCCACCCAACGAACTCAACAAGGCATCTAGCTCACTACCGCTGAGCATGCTTCCGCTCGAGACCAGCAAGTCCTCCGATCCACTGGCATCGTCGCTCGATCCCGACTCTGAGTCTTCCAGTCCACTGTCCTCTCCGCTTGATCCAGAGGCAGACGTGACCGTCTGCTTCTTTTTCGTAGCCGGAGCCTTCGTAGCCTTCGTGGCCTTGGTAGACTTCGTAGCCGCGAGAGACGAACTGCCACTACTGCCAGAAGCATATTGCTCTAGTTGCGTGATATCGGAGTTCTGTACCTGAGTGACTCCGGATTCGCTGTCGGATCCCGAGTCGGAGACTACATTGTTCGTCTTAGTAGCGGTCTTCGTAGCAGCGCGCTCCTCGCTATTAGTAAAGGCGTCGAAGGAAAACAAATCGCGTGTGGTCTTGGCAGCGATGAGGTCGTTGCTGGCATACAGAGCAACAGCACCTGCCAACACGATGTGATTCAAACGCATTTTCCTCGTTCCAAGTCTTGTTACTTTGGCAGGTGGAACGCAGATTTCGAAGTGACAGCACGGAACCCATGTACCGGCATTTGAGCAACACACAGGCAGAACAAATCATAAGAATCCGAGACAATTTCGATATCCTTGGATAGGCATTCACCGGGCCCTTTTGGCTTAGTTTTCAAACCTTCCCGGTGTTAAGCTCTACGTAAAGAATTTCAGACAATAGCATTTGATACCAGTACCCGACATTTTAAGTTTAGATTTTCGTGGATGCGTGTAGCGACTCTATATGTGTTGGCTGCACCAACTATTATAACTGGACCTCATGAGTATAGTATGGTGTAACGGCATAGTCCAGCGTAGGCACATTATGATTAGAGATCCACAAGCCTGTGCGTTGTCGTGGAAGAGTATGTTACTGATCTTATTATAGAAGCTGTTGCGAGTAGTTTGCCGACTACATGCACACCCTTCAGGGCCACATGGTCTCGTTGCGGCGATGCGAAAAGACAAAAACTTAAAAAATGCTTTACAGCTGTGCGAATACAAAAACTGTTTTTTCGGCGGGGTGGAAACTCGAATGTTGATAATTCAAGGTGCTGCAACAGTTCTGTGGTGTTCTAGTCTAGCTATATTTCCAAACATAGCACGATTCCTCGGTGAATACAGAATGAATATCGGCAATTTTTTTTGCTAGAGGGCATTCTGATACAAAGTCAGCATCTGCTACCAATACTATATCGGTATTGTAAATACGGTATTGACTACTGGTAAAAGGTTAAATTACCACCTGCTCCCGATATTAAGATCCCATGTCATCCCGTTATTAGCACTATTGCGAGAAACGTGGAAACTCCTGCAATTAGAGAGGCATGGATACAGCTTTACTAAAGGTAGTTTACAGAAATCGAGAATATACAGTATTACCGTATTTTAGATCTCATACTACAGAGAGGTCTCTTACTACATACCAATCAGCGAGCTTCCTGCTATCCTCGATCAATTAAGATCTCATAATACATAGCGTAAAACCAAGCCAAAAAATGCAAAGACGAAACCATCCAATACAAATATTAAGATAAACGTTTTTGCCTAGCCAAATCTGGAGAGAAGGTCCACGATTGGTGTATATGTACATCTCGTGTTCAGAGCTCAACGCTATCCGGATACAACTTCAAAACATGGGGTATGAAGTATTTAAGTATTTATTAATACTAGTACGAGATCTAAAATACGGTGATACATGTTCTGTATTAAAATACACCTTACTGTATAATACTTCACATCAGTTCGTTCCGTTTCAATGGTGGAAGGGCGAAGATAAGCGAAATGCTACATACTTGCTTATTTTATGGAATCTTGCAATGCGTTAAGAATCATCCTTCAAGGTGCATAACATATGCCATAAGTAAATGCCGGCATATTGTCAAGGATTAGTTTCCCATAGAATCATGCGGGAAAATACATGTACAGTACGTTGATTTCAAAAGTATTAATAACTTGATACTGTACTGGTAAGCACGGATTACATGTGCTCAATTCCAGACAGTTAGAAGAACAGCCGCGAAAAAATAAACGGATTGGCAATGCGAAATACAACTGTTGGGCACATCTTTCCACTTTATTGAGTTTTTTTTTTTTATACTAAACTTGGCTTCTGTAAAATATTTAATTTTAGAAGCAAAGTGGTGTTTCCTTATAATATATTATGATCTCAAACCTTTTTAAATAGAAACATAGCTTAACACGCAGCTATTTGTTGATATTTTTGGCGCTCGGAATTCACACGTTGGATCGGACAAGCAACTTGTTTGCGAAGTAGATGTACATGCATGTAATACTAAACTTGGACTCGCCATACAACGTATACAATTGCTCGATCAAGTCATTATACTTCTAATGACAAATGCTGGACATATTGTCGACAATCAAGCTGAGAAGATCAGCTTCACGCAAATGACCTAAACAATTGCACATGTACCGGTACTTTAGTATATTTTTTATTTATTAATAAGAAGTATTAATAGCATGAATGCAATTAATTCATCCATGTTATGGATATCAGTGAACGTTCACTTTACCACTTGTGTATCAAGTCCTGACCGCAATGCCTACGCATTTTCAAATAGAGATCGATCTATGCCGTACAGGCCCTGGTCCAGGTAGGGAATAATCTTCTGGACTGGGAGATGTTCGCTTCGCAGTGGGGATGTTGACTCCGGTACAGTTGGTGATCAACGGTGTCTACAGATATTTAAAAGATTAGATATTAAAAAAAAAACCTGAAACATTTTGACCTCTGACGTACAGGTTTGGTGGCTCCATCATACAATTGAATGCGGCACAATTCGTTGTTTGGTGACTGCTAAAGACCTATTATCGACCATTTATCTGTGGAGTATAGGTGTCCAAATGGGAATTGCGGTGTGAAGATCGAAGCACCATTTTCATCGATTAACCCGGTCAACATCGAGCATCCAGCATATATGGATGATAAAGCTTTTTTTTCAAATTTTATCTTTCTGTCTTTGTGTTCAAGAAGCTCGTTGCCGAACTATAATATCCCGGTTGGCGTAGGGCACCAAGGGTTTATTTCGTTCGTTCGTTCATTCACCAAAACGAAGATAGTTTCTCCGTGGTTCCTGTTCCATTCGCGCGGAAAGTTTTTTTTCCCCTTCATCTCAGGATATGCTCCGTTTTGACAATACAATATGAGTAAACCGAACGGATATTTGCTGTAGGCAGTTTTATTTATCCACAAGAGTACAGTACGGTCAGTATATGTACTACATGGCCATTAGGGCCTAATTTAGCCCCCTACTACATAATAATACATGTATTTCATTAAGTAATAGAAACAAATGTACTTTATTGTGCTTTGCAGATGGAATGTCGCTCCGTTTTATGGCTTAGATACCGGTAGAGCATGGTCGGAGCATAAAGCCAGGCATAAAAATCAGATTTGAAAAGGCAGACCTGGAATTATTATATCTGTCCTCGATTTGCGTTTCAAATACGCAAAAGGGGTCTTTTTATAAGAGATCGATGTCGATTTGTCGTAAATCGACTACAAGCGCTCGATTTGGCTTGTCGTAGCTCGATTTATTAGCCAACCTAACTAGATCGATCTGTCCCTTTTTATTACCTCGACTTATAAAACGACCTCCCTTTATTATAAATCGAGGATCCAGCTAAGTGAAAACGACAAAAGCTTTGCAAAGCACAATAAGTACTAGTACAGTATTGTAGTGGCGTAGTTAGACCACAAAGTCTAGTGAGGAGAAGGGCTAAAATTGGATGCAAACGTCATTTATTGCCTGCCTAATTGGCTTCAAAGGTGAGGTCGATCGTGCCTTCCAGTGAGTCGAAGCAGAATCTTGATGCTACCATACGGTTCGGTGCAGCACCAGAGGCTGCAGGTGACGCAGGCGGGATGAAGCGAATGAGCTGCTTTGCGTATCGTACGGCAGGCCCTGTAGCCACCACATGCTGGCCTGCACCATCCAATTCGTATTCGACCCAGACAATCACGGCGTTCGCTGCGGGATCCTTCAACTGGATAGTGCAGTTAGTGGCGACCGTGTGTGCCGTCTGCATGAAATCCAGAGCTGCAAGCTCGACAGCCTCCGAGGCCTGCTCGTATAGATACATATACGCAGGAAACGGGAAGTTGCGCGTATAGTACTCGTCCTGGAACTGGTCGAAGCAGCTGTGGTCGTACCCTGAAACATCCCCCACTGCTCCAAAGCATTGATGCAGGTGCTCGAATCTCACAGCTTGTGCCAGTACTCGAGCCCGAGCTGGCAACACACGAGCCTTCGGGTGGAGCAGTTTATCCACAGCTGATCGTCGTAGCCAGAAGTTGAATGCCTGCCAGAGCGGAAGATTCTGCATCGAGTAGTAAAAAGGTTCACCAACCAGCAGATCCACGCGCGAAGGTTCATCTTTCAGGTGCTCAGGAAGCAGGCCTTTGACGCCGCTGTTGAGAACCTCGGCGTTGGCGTCGTTGTAAGTCAAAATCTGATCGAAGATCCGCGCAGACACCTCCTTGGACTCGATCGAGGTGACGCTGGAGACCTGCTGATGCGAAGCCGCCAGTAGCGCACCCAGCGATCCGTCACTAATATCCAGACACGCAATCGGACGCAGAGTCTCCGTTTTGGAAAGCTCAGCCACTGCCGACGACACGGCCGCATTGTAGGCTTGGCGACGCGCAGTATCCGTTAGCATCGAGATCCGCTCAGCGTTGCAGATGAGGTGCATCCCGCAGGTACACGGAGGCTTCTCACTGACTACCGTACGTTTGGCTTTCTTCGCTGAGTCCTTACCTGGAGCAGACTCCACATCGAACCAGATACGGATGTCATCGTGGTGAGCACGCAGCACGAGCTTGTCGTTAAGCTGTGTCTGGATGCCCCCCACGAGCGGGAAAACGACCTGTACCCAGTGATCCTGCCAGTTCTGAGCACCTGGTTCCGTTGAGTACACGACGCTGTCGTCCGTATCGAAGCTCACTTCCCACCACATGAGTACAGCTTGCACCTTCCCAGCCTCCACCACATCAACTATAGTCTCCTGGTATCCCGCAGCTCCCGTCGTTGGTCTGGTGAAGTCAAAGCTCAGCACCTTCGTGGGCTTCGTCAGCAGCGTAGAATCTTTCTCCAGTGCGCGGAAATGTACCGGTAGTGCCGGTTTGGCACCTTCACACTGCCACGCCGTGTCACTTCTCGCTAGTTTAGGACCAGTGGTGCTCTCCTGCACTTCGAAGCTGTTGAAGTGGAAGATCGGCTCGCTCTCAATGACCTGGACGAACACTGTCGCCCTCTCTGGGACGATAACAGCGTCCGGAGTCAACAGATGCTGCATGGCATGACGGATCGTAGGCAGCACAGCTTCACCCAGCAATACTGAGTCAAAGAGCTCCGACACCAGCATATCTGCACGTCGTGGGAGATGGTATGTCGTCTTAGGGTCTTTAACCTGTTCCTTATCCGGTGTGACGTTCAAGTCCGTGGAACGCAGCTTCAAGACCGTTATCTTGTCGGGATGGTTGGCTGCCGTCACCTCTTCCGCGATTTCGGCCATGGGCACGAACATCTCGCACGCGTAGACGTGCTCGGCCCCGTGTGTGGCTGCGAACATCGATAGTAGCCCCGTACCCGTTCCAATGTCGAGTAC
Source organism: Phytophthora idaei (assembly GCA_016880985.1). Taxonomy (NCBI): domain Eukaryota; phylum Oomycota; class Peronosporomycetes; order Peronosporales; family Peronosporaceae; genus Phytophthora; species Phytophthora idaei. The sequence continues at coordinate 40,257 of QOKR01000334.1, forward strand.
TAACGGGGCACGACCTCTTTCAGCTTTGAACTTGGTGATGGCGCGCTTGATGCCGCGCTCATAGCAGTCGTTGCGGTCCTTATCCCGCAGCATGGACGTCATCTGGGACATGGCTACAACGTTCTTGTAGGCTTCCTGAGGACTGCTTTGCTCAACCCACATGAGACCACCAGCCTCGGGATTCAATTGGGCGGATAGAAGCACCTTGGACACACCGGAAACCACGGAATTCGGGTCATCTTCGTCCTCCAAATACGAGTAGGGCACGTCCACTACCACGGTTTCTTCCGCGGCAGCAGTCTCGATCGCGTCTTCGAGTGATAATCCAGTGGGGGGAGTAGCAGCAGTCGATGCACTGCCATCAGGTTGACCTTCGCCTACCAGCGCACCACCATACTTGTCCACACCAGCGTACATGGCTACAATTTGGTGGTGGTCTCCGATATGCTTGGTTGGGAGTAGAGTGTACCTTACGTAATAGTGTGTAGAAGTTGTGTTGAAGAGAAAATGGCTACAAATCGTGCGCTTCAACCTAAAAAAAACTGTTGACACTCGCTTGATGTACTACATGTGCGTAGCTACATGTAGAGAGCTGAGAAAACCTCGATAGCGAGCCTGCAGGCAGAAAAATCTACGGAGAGTACCACCATGTCTCGGCGCGATATCCATAGGATACTTTCTACAACAAGGGAATGATGGTAGCCATAGTAAGAGACTTCTCACGGAAACGGAGTACAGGAAGCAGAAACCCGAGTACAAGTATCCGATTTGACAGGATTTAGAGAAAGGGCGTACACGTCTTCGAGAAATGGCAGAACTTCGAGTACGCTTTGCATACCGGTATCTCCACGCTACGTAAGTAACTTGGACTTCGCCTAGAAACGACCGCGTGGACGGCGGCTGCGTCGTGGTTACGCTCCTCGACAAGCGGAACACGGACCGTGGGCAGTACAGGACCATGTCGCCAGACGCGCCTTCGTCTTCAAGATCCCATCGGCCCCATCGGGATACCCGTCGTCGACAAGCAGCAGCTCTTCCACGACGAGCATTAGTCGCTGTACGTGTCTATGGTCAAGGAGCGGCGCGAAGTATGGTACGAGAAACTGGTTGAAGCTGCCTCCGTCCACTGCGATCTGGTCAATGCCAGGGAACAGTCCGTCGGCGTTGAATTCTTCGCCAGCGTTGGCTCCTGTCGCTGCTGTCCACGGCAGACCGTTGAGTCCAGATGCTCTCATCCAGAAGGAGCCGACGCCGTCTGAGGCGTTCTTGGCCTCCATCAGCAGATTGTAGCGCTGCCCGATGTTGATGGTGACGTTGGTGATCAGCTCCGACGGCTCGAGCGAGTCGCCGTCGCCGTCGCAATAATGCGGAGTTCCTGTCCGCCGATACTGAACTCGAACGGAGCGAGGGCACTCATGGACATGAGACGAAGGAGATACGTCTTTCCTGCTTCGAAGTGGAACCGCTTGAGTGGCTGGTCCTCTGAGCAGTTGGCGCCGCGAGAGGCTGCGGCTGTGCAGTTGAAGCGTCCACAGTTGTTGATGAGGATCGATTCCCAGATTGGCGGAACTCCGGGCTCTCGGTGGTAGATATCGGCCAGTTGAATGCTCGTACGCACAGGACCTGAGGTTTGTTCTCAAGGGGTTTGCAGATTAAACGGGAGCGTGCACCAAGTTCCTTGACCGGACCAACACAAACAACACAGCGCTGATCTCGTTGATCATGATTGCAGGCTCTGAGTGAACCGAATGGCCGGTTGCAGTAGAACGGAGGTAGCACCATTTAGTATCTTACCGAGAGCAATGATAACGATACGCTAAGAGTAAAAATAAATACGCAACAGCTAGCTACACTCACTCTAGCTGGTCTCTTCCTCTTCGCCTGGCTCATTCCACGGTGCCGTCTGCAGCGGCAAACACTCCATCACTCTGCTGGCCCTCCACTGCATACAGCACGTTGCGAAAGACTCGTCGCGTAGTCATAATGGGCCCGAACGACTTCTTGGAGGCGCCAGCCTCTTCGAAACGGTGCTCAAAGCACTTCAGCACGAGCATCTCGTTTTGAACCCCAAGCAGGCTTTGCGCTGAAAACAGCTTCGTCGCTCGAGCGGTCGAACGTTTTCCCATTAAAAAACCTTGCCTCGTCCTGGCACATTCGTAGGGACGTCTGTGAAGGTCTCAATCTTTGTTGCTTCAGCTGCCTTGCCCATGAGGTATCCTCTGTGACTTTTGGTCATTGTGCGCGTTGGTAGATGGCGCAAGAGGTGCGCTTGGTTTTCGTACTTCATCTGAAGGCTGTTAAGGATCGCCTGAGGACCGTCCTTGCCCATTGCAGCAGCATCCACTTCCACAGCGAAGGCAGGGTGGATGCCTTTCTTCTTGTGCCCCTTGAGCTTGCCCGAATGAGACCCCCTTCACCTCGAGCAGGAAGGGTAAAGTCCCAGGCTCTGTCGCTCTCAACTTTCGAATGCGGAAGAAGCGGTCGCATTTATGGTGCTGCGCACATTTGTACGTGTCCGCATTCCCGCGCTTACCGTCGTTGTGGCGATGCACGTAGCCGTGTGCGTCGTACAGCTCCATTGCAATTAACGAACTAAACTTCGTCTCATGGCACGATACAGCTATGAACGCGGGAAGGTGGGAAATAGGCGAGCAACGCGCCATGTCCTGCACAACGAGGATTGAGCGACACGTTAGAACATCTATGGTAGGAAAGTGGGCAACGCAAATCGTAGGAAGTGCTGGGTTGGGAGCACGTACTGGAGTTTGTGGATCGGCGTGCGGGCCCAAGCAACAACGCGCTCTTGGCTGCAGTAGAAAGCTCGTTTGGCGCGCAAAGTGGGTAGCGCGATGGCTCCGGAAACCAATAAGTTGCCGAAGGCATCGGCTCAGGTTCTTAAAGGTTTCCCCAGCTGTTTAATTCGGCTTGTACCGGTATATCCTCGTTTACAGTCCACCTTCTTAAAATTATTTTGAAAATTTCACTTTACTCGGCTTCCTGTACTCGGGATTAGTCTCTTTTCCAGGGCTCCCGATTATGGCATGGTATTTTCAATAATTTCTTATGAAATCATAAATATATTTATTTTGTTTCTTCCTGAATGTTATTGATAATTTATTTAATTAAAGAAATATCTCCCATAATTAATGAAAAAATCCTCTTTATCATTATTGCTTAGCAGCACTCTAACTTTGTTGAAAGGTGTTTTAGCGTCGCCCGGACGACTAACGGGCAAGAGCGTCACAGTTTGCTGTCGATCACGCTGGAAATGGTGCTATTCCTGCGCCAAAACGGTGAATAGTGCACATCACAGACTGTCAATGAGGCCACTCGTTAATCATTAACATGATGCTAGTTTGGTCTACATTATGCTTTTATTTATTGTTTGCTCCTTGTAGATGCCATTATGTATGGCTCAGCACTGGCTGCCCAATGCCATTATTTATGCTAAGTGAAGGCTCCCGATAAATATCAATGCCATAATCGGGTGCCCTGCTCTTTTCTCCGGTCACCGTGGGCAAAATCCTTAACGGGCACCAAATTGCTGGCACCAATCTATTCACTGGCCGTTCGTGCCACAGGTAGGTGCTACAGTACTTCCTACCCTCTTCACAAGCTCTAAGACCATCAATCTCGTCACCTTGGCTGCTCATCCGATGGAGATCTACACATTGATGAAGATGAAAGGTGGCTCAAAATGTTATATTAAACTCATAGCTCTGTTTTGGACTAGCGTACTAAAACGGGTCAGGAAGTGTTCCTTACATCAGCAAAGTTACAACGGCAGCCGCCACGAGCTGCAGAGCCACAAGCGATTGAGCGATAGTCGAGGCCGACGAGCTCGAAGAGGACGATGAGGTGGACTCATCGTGGTCATCGCTGCTGTGGTCATGGTCGTGGCTGTGGTCGTCGTGGTCGTCGTGGTCGTGGTCGCCCACAGCTGTGCCAGCAGTGCCAGAGCTGGTCGAGTTGGTGCCGGCAGTGGAGCCCGTCGCCGCCTGGCCGGCCGGATCGGCACCGTCCCCGTGGCAGAACTCATCGAGTAGAACGTAGTAGTCCAGGTCGGTGACAGGGCCGAGGCCCAGGTCAACGTAGCACTGACGCACTTCGTCCTCCACAAGCGAGTGGAGAGCCTCATGACACGCTTCGTTGTCACACTTGAGCTGAGAGACGTCCGCAACCGAGTCACACGCATTTCTCGCCGACGTCAGGGACTCGGCCGTGCACTCCGAAGAGTGCGAGTGCGAGTCTTGGGCCGCAGCAGTGGCGACGGTAGCCAGAGCGATCGTAGCGACGGCGAACGGGTTCATGGTATCAGGAAGTGAAGGCTGACGACTTGGTGGTAAGTTGGAAACTGAGAAACGAATCTCCAGGACTTGGTGGATGCGAGACGGATAGCGAGAACGAAAGAAACAAGACCTCGCTGTTCGACCGCCGCCGTCGGACAAACGTGTCACCAGTTCAACTTGATTAAAGCCTTTTTTAATCTCTAGGGTACACCGCCGCCGGATACGCATTCACGTCCACTGGATCCAGTCTGGACTCCAGTGCGGGTGTACCGCCGTCGGACAAAAGTCTCTGACACTCTAGTCCTACGGACTTCGTTCGAACACCACCTTGCAAACGATCAGTCATTTTCCAGTTTCCCGGTTCGACGCCGTCCAGGATGTCTCCCTTACTCCGGACCCTCATTGCATCTACGCTTGCGCTCTTGTTGCCCGCTACGGCACAGGAGGTTTGCAGTGGCCACGGCGAGCTCCATGGCAACCACTGCCACTGTCAGGAAGGATACGAGAGCGAGGGAGTCGAATGTATCGCTACGGCCGGAACGACGGCCTCGTGCCCCGCTGGTGGCATCGCATGGGAGTTGTCAATGGCGATGGCGCTCGAGAACGGATCGTACACAGTCTCGTTCGCGAATAACACGGAGAACATGGCGGTGTTTGTGCTGCCGTTGAACATTTCAGTGACCGATATCGTCTCGCTAGAAGATCTGGAGGCGTCCGTAGACAAGTCAACGCTTCTGCTTGAAGACGTGACGCTGCCTCGCAACCTGGTCAAGGCGTCGCGCGACATGGCACCGACCGATCAGTTGCTGTATGTGGTGCAGCGTAACAATGCCGAGGAGCTCGCAGCGTTTCAAGCCGAGTGCGAAGCGAACCCGAACAACACGTGGCACATTGACCACTGCGACGGCTCAGGCGGTCACAGCAGCCGACGTCTTGCGACGGAGCCCATGACGGTCAACTTGGTCGTCGATGAAGCCGGATACTACGCGTTCCACATGCAGCACAATGCGATCGAGGAGCTTGGCATGCAAGTGCTTGACGCAGAAGGACAAGAGGTGGGAGTGGCGCTGACTCTCGCAGAGGAACCACAAGACGAAAAAAACGTCGTCGGCCAGGAGTGCTACGGCGTCCGTGTGGGCCAAGACGATGGCCGCCGTGGCCATCGTGGCAGTGCTTTCGATTGTCGGCATCCTCTTGCTGATTCTCCGTATCAACGTCCTCACGAAGGTCATGGATGCTATGATCGCCCTCTCTGCCGGTGCACTATTTGGCGCCGCCTTCCTGCATGTACTGCCAGAATCCATCGAGTTCTACAGCGAATACGGCCAGATGGACCTCACGCTAAGCATGATGTTCACGATCGGGTTTGTGGTCGCGATGGTCGTCGAGATGGCGCTCGAGCTCTGGGTCAGCATTGTAGGGGGAGAGTCTCACACTCACGCCCACCTCCCGACATCCATGCGACTCAGTTCTCCGGCCAACGCGCTCTCTGAAGCGGCTGGCAAACAGTCGGGAACACCCGAGACCGGCGACTACAACGCTGAGAACACGTCAACTCTCTCACGGAGCAAGATGACGAGTGTATCCACGTTCTGTCTCAAAATCGACTGGCACACCATCAAACCCATGGCCTACATCATCTTACTAGGCGACCTGTTCCACAACTTCGTGGACGGTGTACTGATCGCCACCGCCTTCCTCGCCTGTGATGACTCGCTAGGCGTTTCCGTCACGGTCTCGGCCATCCTGCACGAGTTACCGCAAGAATTTGCCGACTTTATCATCCTCGTGGAATCCGGTTTCACGCCGTTCCAGGCCGTACTCTTCAATTTCCTTAGCGCTCTTTCAGCTTTTATCGGAGCAATCGTCGTGCTCGCCGCTGTGCCCGTCACGAACGAGACTATGGGACTACTGCTCGCCGTTGGCTCGGTATGTCGCTACTGTTATTTTTTGCTCTGGTAATGATACTAACAGTTCAATTTTCAATTGCGAACAGGGAACGCTCGTTTACATCGCAGGCACTGACCTGCTACCTGGAGTTCTACGTGTCAAGTCGGTCGGTCAGTTTGTGGTCAACCTTCTCATGTTTGGGATCGGCGTCGGTGCGCTGGCACTCACAACACTGCACCACGTGCATTGTAACGCCGACTAAGACGAAGGATACTGTCACGGGAAGCTTTGGATTGACATTCGTAAAAACAATATTACAAGAATAAGCCATCGTCAAACATTTTTTTTTAGCTAAGTTATGAACTGAACCGGTATCGACTTTGCTATTTGATATCGACAAAAGGTCTGCTGCCAGCTGACGTCGCCACTGCATGTGCAAATTTGATCTACACATTTTCTTACTTCGGTAACCTGTTACGCTGAGCCGTGTGTTCCACTGAGGCCGGTACTGCTATCCTCTACTCGCAGATTCGGGTAGAGAACCCCAGAAAAGAGCAGTAAGCTGCCAGTTTAGTAGAGATACGAATACTTTGACTTTAGAACGCAATATCTCTAAAAGTACTTATCCGCGTGTAAAAACACAGCTACGTAGCGATTTAGCAGATCCGCTGTTTTGATCCGCTGGATTTCGATTTCCGCAGGATCGAACCATCCAGCGGATTGGCGAATCCTCTGAAAATGCTGCTGAACACGATTAATGTAATCCGCTATCCGCAGAACTGCACTGTAAAAGGTAGTAAAATCAAATGTATATGAAAACGATGTGTATGCAATTATGAGACGTTGTAAGGTCATTGCGCTTACTTGTAGTGCGTCCACGGAAAGACGAAAGCAAAATGGGGAAGCTGGCACTTCCAGAAGTTTCTAGCCGAGTGTATTGCTTGGTAGAAACCAAAATGTAAAGTGAGAGAGACTTAGCCGTCAGAGATATCTAGCACGCCCAACAAGGGCACTGCTGTTCAGACTCTCTTCCAATACTACAACTGCAACTCCAATTGTACTATCTTAGCCAGCTGGCGTTGGCTGCAACTACCGCCACGCCAAGTAGGAGAGGGCAAGGCTTTCAACCTGAACGCGCACTACATTATTACCCTTACTCGTCAGTAAAACGAGCGGTCAGGTCTTCACTCTGTAACAAGGTGATCATGGCGATGAATCAACCTGCCACCGACGATGAACGGACGGACAGCCGTGTGCGAGACGAGCCGAAGCAGCGACGGCTGAGAGCGACTACGAATGACCGTTCTTCCGAAGATCTCGGCTGCGATGAAGAAGATCGCGGCTCCGGACGAAGTGAGCGGCTGCTGAAGAGTCGCATTGACTGCGAACGTGCGGCCGGAGCGGCACCAGAGTGCCGTCGAAGTCTGGAGAACGAAACGCGCAGTGAGGCGGCCAGCCTGAGGCCGTTGACAGTTGTGAATCTGCACCCGAAGGCGCAAAAGACGAACGACGGTTGAGAATCTGCACCCGGAGGCGCAGAAGACGAGCGAAGCCTGTGAAGAGCCCTGCGGCACCACACAACGAACGAACGAGGCCACCGCGAGCACAGCGTGGAGCTCAAGGAGCCCACCTACGAACGAACTTGACGATTGACAAACAACTGCGGAGTGGACGACGCACGGCGATTGACGGAGAGAGGACACGCGAGGTTGGGGACGCACAGAGTAGCCAAGCTACTCAAGTTTGCTGCAAGCCGCACGAAAGGAGGCGCCTGCGGCGTAAGCCCTAGTGACCAAGTGAGCGACGGCGAAAGACTTCCAAGGACTCTAGACGGACGAAAGCACGGCGTAAGAGACTAAGTAGGCCGGAGAGAGAGTGTACTGATTGAACGAAACGCAAATAAAATAGGTTGTGCAGCCAGACGGGCACACACCGGCGGGGGAGACACAGCTTGTCGACCGACGGTCATCAGGACTTTGGCTGCAAATTGGCATTGGACGATCAAACTCAGCGTGCGGAGTTAGCAGACACGTTGTAACTCCAAACGAACGACATAGTTATATGTTGTCCGTGCGAAAATGAGAAGTGATAAGCAACAAATGAGTGAATACCCGACGCAGTGTCCAACGCTGCTATAATTATAAAGAGCTACACAGCAACACTATCATAAATAGCTACAGAGCACTGTGCGCTGAAAATACAATAGAAACCCCCCAACTCCCAATTGAATCTCCCATTTTATCGTACAATGCCCTCGGTTTCCTTCTCTAGTGGTTTTTTCTGGTACCGTTGACAAAACTCCAGACAACATCAGATGCAGAGCGAAGATGACCCTTATGGCCCCGATGTGGCGCCCGATACAACTAGTGAAGATGGATTCAGTGAAGACCTTGCTTTACAAGAGAGTGTGCTTATTTATTTATTTATTTATTTTTTACCAGTAATAGGATATTATATGAGAGCTAATTACGCCAGGGAGCCGTGCCGAGCGCTTACTGGAGGAATGTACTACAACGGGCGAATACGCAGCACCAGCCCTGTCCGCCTGTATCAAGTAGCCCGTATGAGTCGAAGGACATTTTACCTGCTATTACAGGACTTAGAAGCAACCGGACTACACAAGCTATATGCAGTGGAGAAAGACTCATGATATTCCTGTACATACTATGTGGAAAAACAAATCGAGACGCTTGGCAGCATGATGGCGGGGCTCTAACGCTAATTGTTCGGCATTGTATCGCGGCAGTGAGAGCTCGCTACGGCGACTACACTGGTTTCCAATACATATCCCCATGATAAATATGTCTTTCTGAAGGCGCCCGTCGTCAATCCGCCAAACCAATCCGCTATCCGCCCGAATAGCGGATGAACAAAAAAGCGCCGAAATCCGCTAAACGTGTTCAGAAAAACAAATGGCGGATTGCCCAATCCGCAAAAATCCAAAAATCCGCCAACAGGGGTCAAATCCGCTGGAATTCATGTCTGCTGAACAGGCCCTAAACTATTAACCCTTTCGTGGTCAAGGGGGGGGGGGGGGGTCTGCTTTTGACCTTTTACATATTTTTTTTTAAAGACCCCAATAAAACGCCTTTCAAAGGGGAAAAATACCCCACTTTCCAAAACTCAAAGGTTTCACAAAATCTGGGTTTTTATTCCCCAATCCACTAGAACTTCGTGTTCTTTTTTTTGGGGCACACTGTCGTATTCTCCCTTGGAATGCCATTTGTTGTTGTTTGATCTGCTGTACTTAGTC
>QOKR01000335.1:0-30256 GCA_016880985.1 Phytophthora idaei
AATAACGGGCATGCAGACCCATACGAATTCGCATTCTTCCAGGTCTCTGCAATAGCCACAGACTCATCTTGAGTAAGCAAATTGTTTCCAAACCTAGTCCAACTAGTTGGATGGATCGTGCGCAAATGCTGCATCACTGTCTGAGACTCTACCTGACCAGCAACTGTCACCTTCCGCGGAGACGGAAACGGATTGCCTATCTCTGAAAGCACGTCTTCATATTCACTCAGAGTTGAAGCCGCTTGCAACTTAAATACCAGCCCCTTGATGCTCTCGATGTTTGGCTCCACGGTTTTGAAGTGGCTGCAAACATAAAAAAAAATGAAGCGCACAAAACTTCAGCTGTACATGAATGCCAATCTTAGCCAAACGAAGTTGGACGTCGCGCTGTTTTCCTCTATCACTGAAGGTTGCTCTATCGTGGAGCTTTATTCCAGCTACAGCACAATTAGCGAAGAACCATTCAAATTCTCCGCCGTTTCCTTGTGTATGAACGCAATTGCAACTGGAATATTGGTCCATTCGCCATCTTTCCCGATAAGGAGGACACATATTCCGTTGCACTTTGATTTTTTCATGTGGGTTCCGTCACATTCTAACAGAGGCACCCAGTTATCCTGAGCGGCAACCAGTGATCCGATAGATAGAAATGCACGATAAAACGACCTAAGCTGTCGAGTTGACAGCTCACTCGTGAACCAGGGTTCTTGGGCTTGAATGACCGTAAAAAAGCTGGTAATTTGTCGTAGTTCCCATCTCCATCCACCATAGATGCTTTAGCTTTAGCAATGGCTCTGTGTACTAGTGCTGGACGGTGTTCTAGGTTGACTTTGTCATCTTTTTGTAAGGCATTCACAACTCTTGCTTTTGCACTGCTAAGGCCTGGCACAATCGAACCTTTAAATCCAGGAAGCTCCATCAAGAGCTCCATCGAGCATTCGCCGACCGAATCGCAACTTGGAGAGTGCCGCAGGTTCATTTCCTTAACAAACCACGCCCCAGGTGGGCAAAATAATTTTTTAGTGCTTACGCGGCGCTTGGTGGAGACCGTGTTCATCTTTTCGTGACATTTGCTTAAGCACACGTGCACGTCCAAACCTTTTTGTGTCCAGACGAACATGTTTGCTTAATGGACTTGTTTTCATTAAAGGCATATGCTTGCAGAAACTTCGTGCTGTCAGGAGCCGAGGAAAACACGTCACGAATGCTGATAGTTTGTCTACCGAATCGCGCCAACAGATCGACCTTGCCCGGATCCATCGAAGCGACCAACAGAAAGTATAACACAAGCTGTTCTTGCCTTGTGTATGATTAAGTTTATAATAACTCCCCCAGGAATGAACATTAGTAACTCTTATTCGGGTCAATCATGAAATGTTTGACGTTAATAGGGCCACCCGTGATATTTATCCGGTGCCGAAGAATTCCGAAGTTATTGAGGATGAGAGCAGGATCCAGCCCGACGAGTAATTCAAGCATCTCTACCGGCGAGACGATTTGCAAATTCAAAGACAACTGACAAGTCAGCAGGAGACGGATTCCCTGCGCTGAATGGAAACTCTACGACGACCTCCTCGAGGAACTCAGCGACTTCGAAGGGCTAGACTCTTCAGTGAGTGGGGATGCCGGACAATCAATCCACCCGCTATCCACTTGATTGTCCAGAAGGTCTCAATTGAACGTTAACAATGGGATTTTCCGAGGAGCCGAAGGTGACGGGGAAAAAGAGTTTTTCAAGGAGGAGAGGGCACCAAGCTCGCTGCGGCAGCGGCTGCCAGCCACCACGCGGACAAGTTCGAACCCAAGATAGACCAGCTCGTCGTGCCTTCTCCTCGGGTTTTGGCGGTCAATCAGGTGCGTGTGTAGGTGGCTTGGTTTTCCACCCACAACCGGGTCTGCAGCATGCAGAACCCGGGTGGGCAGGGTTTCCCAATGCTAGGTAGTTTTTAGGGAAGAGCGTCCATTCGTTCGTTTGCAGCGGCGTGACCACCGACCATCAGCACGGCTCCAGCACGGCAGCCCGCAGCCGCAGTCACACTCGCTTTCGACCCGCCTCTCTCAGCCAGATCTCGGGTCGACGCCGCGGCTCAGCGGCCTGCGCGTCAACGCCCCTCGACCAGGCTCATCGAGCCCGAGGGTTTAACATTCGAATGGACTACTCTTCATCCCCCCTGACCTGGTATTGTATTTGGAAAAGCTGGGTTTGGAACAAATGCGCGCAAAAATCTCGGAGACTGTCGCGTTTACACGCTTGATAAGGTAGCTCACATACGTTAGCGCAATGCAGCTCTTCACAAGCGTGTTATGCTACTACTGTTAAAACCGCAACTTAAAAATGGTACGAATTGGCAGAGTTACAGGGGCGTTCGTATATTTTTGGCCGGGTGTATGAAGCTATTTCCAATTATAAATTGGGATGGCCAATTCTGCTGGAACAAGCCACTTTGTCAAATGTAGATAAAGATGCCAAGACTGCTTCATGCTCATACCGGGCGAATATGACTACGTTTGAGGACGTGCGTGTCATCTAAACATTTTATCGAGTTTCTCTTTGATACCTAACAGTTGGTGAACACATACATTTCATCTGGTGGTGACTTAGAGTCGCCCCCGTTGGCTAGAATTATATAACCGAATAAGCTCGCAATATTGTTTTTCATGCCGACATTCCGGCTTATTTACTTACAAATCGGTTGTGAGCCAGATTAAAGCAAAATATATGTTCTGGTGATTGAATCACCAGAACATATATGAGTCTAAAATAGAGATGGCGGATCGAAACAAGAGATCAGATAAGCTAAAAAAGGGTTTGAAGTCTAAATAAGACCGGTTTACAATCCTATTAGACATTCGGGGAACCCGATTACAATAATTTATTAGGAACACAGATGTCGCGAGAGTTTTCGCACTCTTTTAACGTTATATTTGCGTTTGAGGTTATTGCCGTCATGTCAGCCGCCCGAGTCCAGTGCCGTCAGCACCACTGCATACGAACTACCTGATGACGCAAGTGGCCAAACTGCTAGCGTTGTCATTGTGAACTAAAATCAACAGTTAAATATTATTCCAGGAATTGAACTTTATGCACCAATGCCTTCGTGTGTTTGTCCTATCAGTATAAAGTCACGAAAGTGTGCTCTTCGCGATTGCGACTCAATGTTTACTTCTAAAGTCGAATCGCGAAGTGAGCAAATGCGAGTCGAACTGCATAACAGATCTGAAAGTGGAGGGATAGAAGTAGCGAGGTTTCCACTCTTAGCTTTGTACCTTTTAGATGGGCATTTGTATGGTGGAACCTATACATCCCACCTTTGCAACTTTCAGCCAAGAAATATTGTCACTTTTAAGCCAACTGACTTGTTTCACTTTAGAGCATTCCGTGTAATCTAGCTTGTCGTTGTGTGGTTATCACTGATGACCATAATAACAATAGTAATGTGCAGTGTATTGTGTTACTAGTGTTACCACCTGAACTCTAATACCCATCCTCAGCGAACCTGTACTGTCTAGCTGAGTCGTCTACCCTCTTACTTCACCAAACTTCTCGCTCCCGTCCTTCACATTCGCGCCCTTCTCTCCAATTCAGAACATCCTGTACGATGTACTCCTCAATGCCTCTCTTCAGCGGATGTTCATCATTGTTGTCTCCCGACGCGTAAACCACACTACGTCTCTAATTCATGACGTAGTTGGCCAGCCAGTCCGCTGCCTTGTTGAAAGATCGGAGTCCAGCTGGATACCTGGTATTTGTCTACTAGTCGCCTTGCCAGTCGATACCAATATTGCAATTTTCTAGATTTGGGTCGTCTTCTCTCGTTCATTAGCCCCAATATCATCGCGCTATCTCTCACCACGTGCACCAAACCCACATCCTAGTTAGCAATCTGTGCAATCCCACGAACTCAGCGACATTGCTGGTGGTCCTTGGACTTCCCAGAGCCGTCGCCGCTATCCACCGTAATGTTCCTATTCTGCTCCTCCCCCATCTATCTGGTATATGGCACTGCCACTGGGCCTTGGATTCCCTCTGGAATCGCCGTCAAAGAAAGCGAGACGCACAACTACATCCTCTCCGTCGATCGTTCTGGCTTCGGTCGCATCAGTATAAACGCATCAACACGTGTGTGGTTGTGTCAAACCTTCGCTTTGAGCTCTTCGTGATTGGCAGCACCATAGCTCTTGCACGCGTCCACTATCTCATTTGTTGTCGCTCGCACGAAGCCCTCCACCGTCGGCAGTTTGTGGCCATCTGGGTTTACGTACCGTACGTTCTAGAGCCCACATTTTCGCTGCCACTTCGTGAATGTTGTCCCAATAGTCTTCTGCTTGATGCCCCCCCCCCACACACACACTCCGTGAGCCATGATGGTGTGTGTGTCACCTGGAAGGAGAAGATGGCTTGGAGCGATGCTTCCATGACCTCCAAGGTTGCCCCGTTGGTCGTGCCTGATCCTCTCCAGTGCTGTATCCACATGCTCCATACTCTCTGAGCGTCGGGACAATTCCATACTAGGTGAGATTGACCTCCGCTCGACGTATTGGCGCATTGTCGCCCCGGACAAGTGTACCCGTGCTCCTTTCGTCGACATATCTGGAAACGATCACTTGTCATACAGCAACTCTCACAGGATGGAGATATGGTCCCTCTCCAAACTCATGCATCCAGACGGAACCTTTAACGCAAAGTGGATCAGATCTCACCAAGAATCTACGGGCACCACCGATGATGTGCTACAATCTAACCGTGATTCGCTAGCGATCGCTGGTAACACGGCAAAGAGGAGCCATACCACACGAATGCGGGAGTCCTATAGTGGATGGGTTGATCTGGAAACCTGGATGGTCCTGGACGAGGAGGGTCGATTAGTATTTGGTAACACTCTTCGGTATCTGTTCCAGCGTGCATATGCTAGCTCCAAACGTGAATGGCTACAAAAGGAGCAGACAAAGAGAGAGCACCGCCAGGTGTTGTTACAGACCGACATTAGCATGGTGCTTGGAGGTGGGTGGGATAAAGCACTTCAAGGGTTCTACTGGCGCGCTAAAACTTCTACGTTACATACCAACGCGATCAAGCATCGTATGGATTCAAGGTGGTCAGCGGCATGTTCAACATGTGGATGTGAGAACGACACTCAAGACCACCGTTTTGAATTAGATGATTCGTTGCACGTGTGTGATGGATTAGATGACCTGACGATCGCCACCAGGCGAATGCATCACAAACTCGAATCAACGATGTGGCATCCGGATCAGGCGTTATTCATACCAGCGTTAGGACAAGAAATTGCTACACAACTACGTCTTCCTGTTCGCCCTCTATGGTCCGATGCTTCTTCGAATCGGATGGTGTGGTCTGTAATGGTGCAGTTAGCTGGTGACCTTTGGGTCCATGCACAGCCCCTGGAGTGGCTTGGATTGCCTACCAACGTTACACAACGCAATCTACTCACGAGAATTCTACGCATTGAATCTCAACAACCAAAGTTTCCGCCCTCTGGACGATAATTACCGTTCTATATGACATCTGTAGTGCAAATGCTGCATGGAGCTGTGGGTATCTATGACGCACCTCTCTCAATGGACCCCGGGCTGGGCTGGAGCAACGTTCACGCACCTTGCAGATGCCCGTTCTGTGGCTGGATTATGCGGACTGTCACAAGCGGAACGCATCCGAGTGGGGTGGGTCGACGACATCTACATTGTGCGGTCAGAAGGTTGGTGGGAGGACTTTCAGCATGACGCTGCATTGGGTTTAAGGTTGGCGAAAACATACTGGATATGTACTTTTGAAAACTCCATCGGCTATGATATCGCTGACTCGATCGATGTACTCTGGGTCCTTCGGGTCCCTGCCGGTCAACTGAAGATGCGGACGGATTACTCGGTGGTGCAACCGCACTCCCAGCCACAAAAGAAACATATTTTTACTCGGAATGCCCGAACAATTTGGATTGGAGTCGTTGGTCTGGACAGCGACGCTTCAGTCTCATGCCACTCAGTATGGTCCATCTGGAGAACTATGCTAAGCCAGTGCTACTCGGAGGAATGGTTGCTATCAACCGCGATCTCAACAACAGAGTGTGCTGTTCCATGGAGATACCCTCTTCTGGACCTCGGGCTACCCGGATTAAGTCACGGTGAGCTGACTCCTCCGTGGTGGCGGCTCATCTGCCAGCAACTGCATAGGTTAGGTCTGGCGGTTTTCGAGTCACCTAAAGGGTGGCGAAGATATCCAACAATGTCTCGGGATACCCTTCGATGGGTTGAAGCAATATCTTCTACACGTCTAGGTGCTAAACGCCTTCATGTGCAGTTCTTTCGTAGAACGTGGGAGACACTTCGAGACTATTGGAATGGAATTTGCATACAAATACGCCAGGAAAGGGAGAATAGCGATATCGTTACCCTCTGGCGTGATGTGAACAGCGGGATCAGACGGCGCCGTCAGGGGTGAGCACGGTCGACATTGGTGAGTACTTCACGCCTCCTAGACCGTAGACATCAAGACCTTCAGCGACGAGGTTCACTCTGGCATCGTCTTTGGCAAGATCATCTGGACGAGTCGCAATGAAAATGCTACAATTGTAGTATTGGGTGTATATTTTGCATGTTTACATAGGCGTATCACGATCCAAGGTTTCACCCTTCGGTTCGGTAGGTACTTGTGTTTTTGGCTGCTGCCGCGGGGGACGCTTTGTGTGTTCTTCGTAGGCGGGGTCGCTGCCGAGCGCGGCCCTGGGAGTAGTTAGCCATTCAAACCGCTACAAATCAAATCAAATCGTCGCCATATCTTGAGTCTCCAGTGCTTCATCTTGACTAAGTTCTACTTGAGGTAAGGCGCCACCCCGACTATTGTGTAAACCCTTTTCCAGTCTAGCCTTCGACAACTTCTCGTGTCTCTGACTTCCTCTTCTTGATTTCGTGTCATCTTTATTCAGCACGTCGACTCCGCCCTGCTGTAATCACTGATGACCGTAGTAATTAAGCTTGTCGTTGTGTAGTCATCAGTGATGACTACATAACGACACACCTGACTACCTATGTACTTCGGTAGAGCTACGGCCTCCTTGACCAGTGGAAGCGTAGCGATATCAGTATCTCACTTAATCTATTACTCTTAAATGAATAAACTCCGGCAAACTACTGGGAGCCTCGCCGACTCCGCCAGCGTACTTTCCTGCATACACTACAAGCTCCCAACCCAACTCCTCCATGCGCTCTAGCTTCTCTTTGTTGGTGGTCACCACTGCCCTTCTCGCAAGTCGTGGCACAGTCGGGTGCCATGAACAAAGACTCTGACAAACACTTGGCGATGGATCCTCTTGGTGCCTCTTCGTCGCTTCGCTCGGTTGGGACTGGGGACCAGAATCGATTCCTGCGGTCGCACAAGACTAACGAAGACGACAGCGGTGCTAACAACGTTGTAAAAGAAGAAAGGGGTGGCACACTGCAAGCGCCGGCTGATATAATCGCTAGATGGCTGAACAAGGGCAAAGCGCCGAATATGGTCAAGCAGAAGCTGCGAATCACGGACTTCACTCCCGAGTACAGCGCCATGAAGAAGCTGTACAATGACAGCATACCAGAAAAACGTACAGCCCTTTAATTAGTCGTGTGGTTCCCGGACACGTTTACTAAAGTGCAATCAACCTCATTTCTTGACACTAAGTGAGCCCCATCCCTGATTTATTATTACTATATTAGTTTTAGATCGTTTTATTAAATCGAGGTCTATAAAAAGAACAAATCGATCTGGTCAGACTGGCTGATAAATCGAGCGACGGCAAACCAAATTGACCGCACGGGATCGATTTTCCGGCAAAACCACATCGATATCCTGTAAATCGACCGTTTTTGCCATTTAGAAAAGGTAATTCGATGACACTTATAAATATTCCATGTTCCCATCTCATTATTATGCCTGGTTTTATGCTCCGATCATGCTCGATCTAGGCAATAAACGGAGGGACAATACTACAAGTAGTATTAAAATAACAAGTGAATTGAATGCAAGGCTAATCTGCTATCTCGCCGACGCGTCTACCTTCCAGCCGCTTTCTGGCTGCGTTAACTAGCTGAAAGGCGTCAACGTCCCCGTCGTGAAATGATGGTGACGTGAGAATTGAAATACTCGACGCCTCTGATGATAATCCTAATGAAGATAGCGGGCGGATTGGTTGTCCAGCATCCCCACTCACTGAAGAGTCTAGCCCTTCAAAGTCGCTGAGCTCCTCGAGAAGGGCGTCGTAGAGTTTTCCATTCAACGCAGGGAATCCGTCTCCTGCTGACTTGTCAGTTGTCTTTGAATTTGCAAATCGTCTCGCCGGTAGAGGTGCTTGAATTACCCGTCGACGCTGTACCTTGCTCACATCCTCAATAACTTCGGAATTCTTCCGCAGCATCCCTTTGGCTCGAACCGTTTTCCAGTATTGTTCAGGTTCCATCCCGCTAGAAGTATCACTAGAAAACAATCGTAAAGAGACGAAGACGGAAAAAAAACTCGGGAGTATACACGCACCTGAATGTCCAGATGGTCTCAATTGAACGTTGAAAAAGCTGGGTTTGGAACAAATGCGCGCAAAAATCTCGGAGGCTCGGGTGCATGGCTAAGAAACCTCGTTCGTCAAAAACCACAGTCTCCATTGAGCTGTTCCCTGGTGCTCCAGCTCTAGTACACTGCTTGCGGACTTCCTTGAGAATCCTGTGCGAATCAAAGATATTACAGGATTATAGAGGGCTTTTTACAGGAGGGAACCCAATTGTGCACAAAACTCACCGCGACGCGAACGAAGAAAAGAGTGTTTGTATCTCACCCCACTTCTCAGTCAAATCGTCATTCTGATTTCTTGCTTGCTCCACTTCAGCGTCTGAGGGCTGAGAAGGCTCAAATTCTCGCGAGAGAGGCCGCTCGTCGGTACTGAAACCATGTCCAAAGCTGTGTCGTGTGCGCTGACTTGCAGGCCAAATGGAGAGTTTTCGCAGGGTATGAAGGAGCTTTCGCGACTTTACGTCGGTTAGAACTGGTAGCTCCTCGTTAGGTGGTACTCGAATCTCATTATTGTCGAGATCAACTAAGATGACCCCCTCAGTCACCAGTCGTTCTAATCTCTGATCGGAACGAATTCCCATGAAGAATGGTACTGGTGCGCAGATAAACTCCACTAAGGACTAAAAGAGCAAGAGCAATGTTAGTGAAAAAATAGAATAGCGGGGTAAAATACGAGTATCTTACCAACGGAAGAAGTGGAATGTATACTTGCTGGCACTCGAACGGGTGGAGTAATGCACGCAAGGTCTCCGCAACATGGGTTAAGATTGGCCGATTGGCTGAGCTAAGCACAACTTTCTTTTCAGTCAGCAAATAACCATAAACCTGTGGAACAAAAAAAAAGAGTGAGTACTTAAAAAATATGCGACTTGGGTGTCGTATCAGACCTTCAAAATGTTTTCTGGGTTGAGACACTGGAAAAGGATGGTGAAATCCACTTCGGTTGGAGAGAACAGCGGCAAACTCGGTGGAAATCCTGACAATACACAAGTCGTTTCGACGAGTTTAAACACCGTTTGCGTCGAATTCACGGTAGGAAGCTGGATTTGTTCGAGAAAATTGAAAATAATCGACTCTAGAGACACACGCGGAGAATGTGCAAGTGAAAGCCGATAGAGATACACCAGAAAACTGCGGAATGTTTGGAATAAGGGAGAGCTGGATAACACACAGAGACACTTGGGTGCGTAGCACTTCCACTTGGTTTGTCCTTGTTGGATATCCTTCAAGCTCACCCAAGATGGCAGATTCACAGTTCTGCCCTTTTCCGTCGCAGAAATGAGTGAAAGTACGTCCATTGGGTGCTTTTCTTCACAAAAGTGGAGACAGGAGCCGTAGGAGCGCACTCCTTTGATATCTGCAAAAAATGTCAATACGGACAAATAGGATATTGCAATAATACATTGGGAGATGATGCACTTACCAGTGAGAACGATGTCGAACGTCTTCAAAGAGAAAGGTTCTGTGCTGAGGTAGATATCGTCAGGGAAACAGAATTTGGACAGCTCCTCCGGTAGCCTAGCTCGTGAAGGCAGTACGTCGACCACTTCAGGCTCAAGTCGAATATCCGCTGGCGAGTTTGTGTTGCTGACGTCTACACCTGCAGCCTTGGTCATTTTTCCACCCAAGACAACAACACATACCGCAATCCCCGTGCGGTTGCGTTGTCGGTATCTCTCGCTTGTCGAGCTTGGTGGTGTTTTGCGCTGATTAATTAAACGAGTATGAATACTAAGCGAGTCAAACGAATACGTTTGAGACACGTACACCGGTGGACGATTTAACGCTTGAATGTTTCCTTGGATTCATGGAATCCCCAGAATATATGGAGATATTGTGTGCCCCGGTATGTTTCGCTGTCAGAAGATCAATAATCTCGCAGAATGTAACGGGATCTGGGCACAAAGGAGCACTAGTTAGAACACTGTAGTATGAAATAAACCGTAGTGTATGTTCCTCAAAAATAAAAAATACCTGCTTCAGCTAGCCAGCAGAAGTATTGCAGTACCCCTCTTTCTGTCAAACCACCGTCTTGGTGATCAAAATTGTCTAGTAGCCATTGCAGTAACTCTGCAGATACTGCACTATGGCCGCACGCTTTGCTAAGAAGTGTGAGCTCAGGTTGTAAAATTACAACTTTCTTGTCAGAATCAAACTCGGCAAACGCTCCAGCCAGTACAAACCGGTAAAATGGCGCGATGGTTTCTTCTTGATCCTGTTGAATCTCCCCTTCTGTTGACAATGACGGCTGACTTTCAGCGAGAAAGAATTTACGTCGAACGGCTAACAATGCGCGGACATAGCTGCGCTTTTCGCTAAGAACACTGGATTCCATGACATTATCTTGAGCTTGCTCACATGCGTCGAGATTTATCAACGCATTTTCCAGCAAATGTTTCTCAGCATCGCAACCTCTTGGGAGTTGTGTTGCTAGCTTGAAATGTACAATGGCCAGGTTATGGTGAAGTCGACTTCGTGAATAGTTAAGTCCTCCTTTGGAGTGCTGCAAGAGGAACCGGAACATTTTCTTGGCCTCCCAGTAGAATTCGCCAGGTGGTGACGTTTTTGACAAAACAAGTGTGCTTGTGAAAAAGACCTCGTTGGTTGTACTTCTCTCGTCAATTTGCTTGGTCTCGTCAAATTTGGTACCCAGCTCGTAGTCAGCTCCAACCTTCTTATTGTGTGCTATAACGTCGGCATATGCAGCTAAACAGTTTGCACGTAGGTACAGGCAGTACAGATACCTTTCGTACATTGCGCTAGCTGTCCAAGCTTCGTATTCCTCTCCAATTTCACTACCAATACTTGATTCGTCATCATCGTTTTCACTAAGACCATCATTCTCTCGAGTGATAGTAATTAGAGTACATAACTCGTCACTAGCTTGTGTGAGTTTTCCAGATGCAAGTGATAGTGTCTCCATAGCCAAATCAAGAGTAAATAATGTCGACTCATCGCTCCAGGTGTCGGAATTTGTCGTGTAGACACGAACATTCGTGACGTAAAAGAGCTCTTCGTAGCTGTAAACTTGAGTTGTGCTCTTGAGAACTTGAGAAGCAAAAATATACAGTGAACAGCCAAAGCGCGCGAGGAACTTGGCGCGAAGTTGCGGAGACGTTTCGACGTGGTTGATGACGTCGGAGTATTTTTCACCTGCTGAGACCCAAACGTCCAGCATATGGGGCACTGTATCGCGGGTATCCGGTCTATTAGCAAGCGAATGCCTCTGCAATTCTCCCGCGAGAAAGGCGTAAATCTCATCGGCCTCATTCGACAAAGCATTGAGTTGTTCCAGCTCACGTTTGCGCTGTTCCATCAGTACTTGAGGGTCGATTTGACGAATCGATCGCCTCTGGACAGGAGAGCTGGCGCTCGACTCACTATCATACCCAGAGCTTTCTGCGTTATCAGTTAAATCTAAATTCCACGAGAACTCTGCATCGACATTCGTATCATCTGGCTTAACTGGTTCTTGCTCTGGATGTATTGTGGGAGTCCGATGTTCTTTTATCCTGCGTGCTTTCAGGAGCGGGGTACAACTACTTTGGTAGTCAACTAGGGAGTCTTCCCGGTGCATTTTGTTGAATTCAAGCAGGAAGTGCACGCGCGCTTGATTAAACTCGACGTTCTTCTTGACAAGAGCGCCTCTTAATGTGCCTAGATTGTTGGAAATGTGGTGAAGAAGAGCTTTCAGAGATTGGACGCCAAATTTGCTCGTTAAATCCACGTCCAAACAGCTTGGTGGCATTTTCTCCTTTGCCTTGACGAGACGAGGAACTGCGAGGAGAGCAATGTAGCCTATAACTTCTATAATTTCCCCACATGGGATCTCCAGCGTCGGACCTCCTAAGCTGGAGAGAACGTTGCTAGCAGAAATTTCTTCTTTGACCGGCGAATATTCAGGTTCTTCGAACTCAGTCGCGTGACTTTTATTGTAGTTTTGTTTCTTCCGACAATAGCGCATGAAAACCTTGCACACTTCAGTCGAGGAAACCGGTACCGTCGTTGGGATAACATCACGAATAAACCGATGAAACTCGTGGTATCCCAATATACAACGTCTATGAGCAAGCCCAACATTAGGACTGTAGGAGGTAGCAAGATCTCCGATTGTTCTGGTAAAGCGTTGAGCCACAGCTCTCACCTTTTCCCGTCCCATAAGCTCCTTTATTTGGGTCCATGATAACGTATCGGACCCAGCTGCAAACTGCTCCATTTCATGGTACGGAATGATATACTCGAGTGCAAGTTTCTCCAGTGATCGCTCCTTGGACGACTCTTTCGGGTGCATGAAGCAAGCAACGTCCACTAAAGCGTCCAGAAACTCATCAAAGTTGACGCCAGCAATGCCAACCCCAGAGTTACTGGGATTCGACTGAGCTCCTCGGAAAGCCAGAGCTCCTCGTTTATCGAAAACCAGCTTCTTCTTCTGCTGGTAGATTGTCTTTGAGGTAGATTTCTGTAGAAGCTGCTTGAACTGGTAGCTGGTGATACGAAGTGTACTGCTTTGACGGTTCTGTAGAGCATTGAAGACAAATAAATCAAAGAGCTGGTCGTGAATCCAGAAAGGATCCAACGACTTCGAATGGGACGATTTCTTGACTGGTTTGGGTATCACACGTTCACGTCGCTTGAGTGTCAAAACTGCGGGGTGGAAATGTGAAAGCGCCAGCGGTTTATCATCGGATAGTGTATTGCCAAACTCGTCGCACAGTTCGTATTTGTTGGTCTTGAGTTGCCAGTACCGCCCCACGTCGTGCTTCAGTTGCTCCACCGAGTAGTCAATCGGAACCCAACCAACGTAATCGTGCACTCTTGTGGTATCAACTTCATCTCGTTGGCTCTTAGACTTGTCGTGTATAGTCGGGGCTATGACAACGTGCACTTTACTCATTGCAAAGTGTGGAGCAAGGAATGCTAAAGTAAACCGAATCTATTTTCTGCTGTGTAAGAAACTGCCCTGTGTTGGGTGCGATCGATGGGACTCTGCCAACTAAGCTGCAATGGCCAAAACTAGAGCAATCAAGAAGAAACAGAAGGTAGCGCGGTCCCGATGGACAGACCTAGCAGCAGAAACTTCGTGTGAGTGGAGCTTTAAGTTCCCGCTCTATGAGTAGTAAATTACTCGATTGTTCTTGTAGTTCCTGTGACAGCCCTGGAAGATCTAGAAGAGCACCACAAAACCCTCAACACCTTCTGTGCCGACGTTTACAGCCCAGTGACGTGAGTGAAAATCAAGCACCTCTGATTTTACTATGCTCTAGTTTTTATTTTATATTGTAGTCGCGCAGATAGTGAAGACGGATCGGGTGCAAGCATTGAACTCTCGTTCCATCAGTACTGCGTAGCACTGAGCACGCTGATTCAGTATGGATCCCCAGCACAGCAGTTTGGATGTAAGTCTTGTCACAACATTTCTTAAAAACACTCACGAACTCTGTAACCATAGATCTCTATCATGCGTACGCTGCAACAAACGAACGAGGCATTGATCGCCAAGAACTGTTCCGGCTTCTTCAAGACCATTCGGAATGCGCCACTGATATTGTCATGAAGGACGATAAGCTGTTGCATGTGACAGACCCAAGGCACTTTGATAAACTGTACACATGGCTCAAGAAGCACTTTGTTGTATACGACGACGCGAGATGTGGGTATCTGCCAGAAAATGCAGCACTTGCTTTGCTCCAAACACACCCAACAGCACTTGTGCACCTTAAATTTCAACTGGTCCCATTTATCAAGAAAGTAAAAGAAAATAATGCTCGCAACGCCGACCAAGCAGCTGCAGCGCAACTTTTAGATTGAGCCGTACTTTAAACCTTGCACCTCAAAAAGGTTAAGCCACACAATATACAGCGGTCAGTACCTGGATAACCCAGAGACTGGACAGGCTTCTACGAATTGGCAAGTGGACACGAAAGTTCACTTTTCGTACTTTATGATGGAATGGTGTTTTATCAAAAAATTGGATTTCAAACTAGTTTTTTTTAGTTATATATAGACCCCATGGTCTGATACGGATTAGTTTCATTTCACCCCAAACTGCGATGCGAAGATATTCTTACTATTTAGTCAACTATATACTGGTTGTTTCGAGTGCATGTAGTTTAACTATGCGATCTAGAGAAGGTGACTTCGTTCCGGGATCTCGTCGTTGTTGTGAAATGTGAAGCGTTGGCCGTCACGGTCGAGTCGATGTGACCACCTATGCCGTCCATCCAGAATACCTTCTTGGTCGACGCATTGTAGTAGTAAGGCAAGTTTTTTTGAGCCCAACATATTCACCGACCAGTATTGGCCATCTCGAGAGTCTCAATCGTCTGTCGTGCATCATTCCGTCGGCCGCAAATTGAAAAAAATCAATGGTTTAAAAACAAATTGCCCGATATAAGACCGTTTTTAAATGTTTTTTAACCGGTTACTTCTCTGTCCAACCGGATTTTGTTTTGTGTGTGTACCACACGAAAATGTTACAACGATCCCATTGGCGGATATAATGCGGTTACCGATGATTTAATGACATTTTCCTGTGATTTGACGCATTTTGACTTAACAGGCAATAAAACCTCATCGAATCGAGCACCTATTAGCGAGTGCTACACACGTCTACAGTGATTACGCTGATGTGTAAGTGGTCACTACATTGGAGTAAGTATCTGGCAAAACGTTTTTGTAGTTTCGCTAATTTACACATGAATTACGAAAATTTTTTTTATCCCTTCCAAATATGCGTCCACGTTCGCGGCGTTATTTATTTGCTGGTCTCTGTTATGAAGCTACAAAAAATATAGCGAATACTACGCCGATACAAGCTTTCGAATAAGGGTACTTCGGGTTTTAGCGTGTTCGTGGAGGTAATGCTAAGTTCTAAAACTCAAAATCCCTATAAATTGGTGGGACAGAGAAGTACTAGTTTTGGATTGAAAAAATTAAAATGACAGGTCAGGTCAATGAAGGTCAAATGTTACCTCGCGCCATATGTCTAGAGTCGTCGCCATATGTGCATATTAATTTACGATTATGTGTATAACGTGCTAGCAGGATAATAAAAGTGTAATAATTTACTGTTATCACTGAGTTATAAATGCATGGCGGTTGATACATCCGATGTTCTTTATTAGGGATAAGTATCCGAAACATGGTCAATGTCTATACTTGTCCATGTTGCTCCCAAGTTTTCATATTTTAAATTACCCATATATTACAAGGAAGGAAATTTATTGGGCCCATTTTGTGCTCATGTTTATATCTGGACAATACATGTTGGCAGGAGCTGCTGAAAATTAACGACTGACTGGCTTGTTGGAATGGCGGAGCTCATCTGAACCCATTTCGAACACACGTGTATACCAGAAAAATGTAACAAACATGGGAAAATACGGGAAAACGTGGGAAACATGGGAAGTTTAGAAAACATGGTGATGAAAGACAACAGAACATGTAGTAGCAGTGTTTCGCCGACGTAGCCTGATTGACGTTCTCCTCTTCGCTTTTGGTAGCGTCTCCAAAGTCGATGACAGCTCTCAGAATATCCCAACGTCGTCGAACCAACCCGGTTTCAGTGAAATCATTCGTGGCTTCTTTGAAAAGTTTACGCCAAAAGAAGAGGCAAGCGAAAAGGCCACAGTTGACTCCGTCTTTTTGGATTGGGTTATGATTTCACAGGGGTGGGACATATTTTTCTTGAGAAGCTCGTCCGCCAATTCTTCGAGCAAATTGCGATTAGCACGCTTATCCATGCTGTCGTAGCAATAGATTTTGTGCTTGACTTTGTCCACCACAATGCATGTCCAGTGGTTTCCGTTGATGTCTAGTGGCATAAAGACCAGGTCAGCGTCGGCCCCGGCGACCAAACTCAGAACCATTGGCGGAACACACTTCCCTTTGTCTCAAATACTGCACTGATATATCAAAGTGTTTGTATATGTAACACAAATACCATATCAAAGCTAGATATTAAAATTGCTTACAGGACTGCGATCTACCAAAGAATTGATGTGTCAGGTCTAAAATAGCGAATCGGGATCTAACTCACCAGTCTACTGTCAATGGTGCTGGCTTGAGCAGCTTCAATGGCCCAGTAGTAGTTGTCTCATGCCATTTTGATTCTATTCGAAGCGAATTCCTCACTCGGCCCATCACTGCTATTTTCGGGATCGGGTTGAAACAAAGTCGTGAACAGCGCGCTGGCGAACACGTCGGCGAGGCGTTTACTACCCGCTGAAAAATCTGCTTCACTAGTGCTCGGTCTATCTCGGGTGCGGGCGAGGTGTATTGCGCATTGAATACTTCAAACAGCAGAAGTAATAACACCAGTTAAATTACGGAGGTTATGCGCTGTATTCAGTCGTAGTAGCTACTCACGACACTTGATGTCGTAGTACCGAGCCTTTGCTGTTGATAGTTTGCGTACTGCTCTCTCCAGAGGTATGTTGCTGTCATGTATGGCATCTCGCTGTCACCTACAGGCTCCACAACACGCAAGTGCGATTGAAAGCGCTCGAGATGCGTCGTAACACCTTTTATTGTGCTCCTCAAGCCTCTGCTTTCGTCGATAATATCATCGCTCGCTCTAGGAACCGTGTCGTGGGGGGGTTGCTCCATCAACTCTTTCTGCACTGCGTTTAAAAGTTGAAGCCAGCTCTTCCGCACTCGTGGTCCACCTCGTCCACGCAGCAACCGACTGTCCCTCTCTGCTAGCGCTTTGCCAGTAAGTGACTTCCTCATGGCTGCGTATGCACGTGCCTGCTTAGTTTCCTCGCTCTCCACGAAAACCCATGCAGCCCAATGCACTTTCATTGCTCGAAATTGTGACTCTGTCTGTTGAAGCGATGCAGCGAAATGTGCTGTAAATACACTGTTTCAAGGTAGACTTCGATGTGGTGCTTAGATGGGGCTTGTATGTCTTCTTAAGGATTGTCGGTTTCATCGAGGCCTCGAAGCTGAGGGCATAAGTACTCCATAATTATGTCCTGCACCACCGGTATTTCTGCATTTGGCAGTCGTCCGGGCAGACCAACTTCGTAATTGGCCACCGAAAGATCACCACCTTCATTTTCCGCGTGGTATTTCAATATGGGTAGTCGCTCAGCTTCCGCTTGAGCTTCCAACACCGGTCGGACCCGGAGTGTGCTCCCGCCACCTACTCTCGGCACTCAATAAATTCCACAGCCAACAGACGCGTGGCATCTTCGACCAAGGCTCGTATATTCTCTACTACTACTGTCTCCGACCAAGTCGAGATCACGTTCATCAACTGGAAACCTGTCTCGAAAAGCAACGTATGCAGTACTGCAACGCATTCCCATTGACTCGAGCAGTCAGGTTTGGCCCTGAACTCTGGCCAAATCTTAAGCGCCTGCCAGGCATCGTCGTCGCTAGGTCAACTCGGCCAGCCACACCCTGACTGGGCCTTCCGTAATTGTCTTCGACGCCAGACTGTTGGACGTTGCCGGCGCTGCGGTCAGGAACAGCATAGGGACGGACGGTACTCTTGTCACGTGTATTCCACGCTTGGCGGAACACCATTCCAGCTCCAATTTGCACCCACCGGGATTCCTGTAGTACCACATAGACCTCACGGCTGGGGACCTCGACCAAGGTTCGTCTCGGGCGGTCGCCACGAAGTGTTGTGAGCTCGACGGGGCTTCGCTTCCGGGACAGCAGGATCGACTAGAGCTGGAACAGACTTATCTTCCGCGAAATTTGGCGTTCTGAGTGCTGCTGTGGTTGTGGGCTATGGCATCTCCAACAATACCATGGGTTGTCGATGATCCGGAGAGCAACTAAGACGGGGCTCCTCCGATGCCAACTTTGGGGCCAACCTCGATTCCGGCGCCACGCGTTCGGCCATGGAATGACATACGAGGATGTATTGGCTATCGCCGGAGGTCATTGCGCTTGATGACGCCCTCTGGTACGACCACGCACGCCGGATTTATGTAGGCGAACCAGGAGTGGGACCGCTACACCTCAGACCGCGTGATGCGTATGCTGCTCTACGTCAATCATTTCATTGAGGGGGGGGGGGGGCTGCTAGGTGACTCACCCTTTTAGTGGCGTGATTTCTGCAGGGCGGTCCGAGCTGTTGAACACCAAAGTTCGGACCCTCAACGGATCGGCACTACGAATGTCTACACACGGCGTCGCTCTCGGCCGGAGGACGGCCGCGAGTGGAGCCAGCCCGTCGTACGTCGCTGAAACTTGGTGCGGCCCATCTAGTCGGGCCCCGGTTATCCTCGACCATCTTGCTCGACAGTTTCCACGGGACGCCGCCAGACGCCAAGTATGCCTTCGCTTCATCACCGGTGGTATATGTGGCGGTGGTACTCCTGACCGTTACGCGCCCCACGAGCGCGCCCAGCACTGGGACGACCGTCTCCCGTGTGTGCTGCAGGACTTCGTCAATCGCAACTATGGCACCGACCTCCATCAGCCCAGTCGCCGCCACCGCGCTTGAAAAGGCCGAGGTTCTGCTCGATCACCGGAACTTCGGCCTCATGCCACTGCCACAATAAATAAATAGTTTCTTGAAATTTCAAACGAAACCATGCCCCCGTTCCACCTGTCTAGCCCGCACAACCAGCGGCGTCCAGCACCCCCTCCACCGGCAGCGACCTCCACTTGTACAAGCAACCCCGACCGATATAGAATCGGATTAGATACTCGGGAAGCCGATCACAATAGTAATGGACTCTATTAATCTCGGTGTTATTGTGAATTCCGAATCTGGCCCTATTGAGCGAGTCACACATACAACCCCCCTGTTATTTCGAAACGGTCTAGGACTGCCCCGGCTACGGTCCTATCGTGCTTAAGCGGTTCAACACTCGGTCTAAGGCTTTAGCCGATTTTCGCTAAAGCCTTAGGTGCGCTCTTCAGTCAAAGAACCGCGCATGGAGATTCTGAGTAGTGGTGGCTGTTCAGATTCTTGTATTTATGCTTAAAGAAGATATTACGGTTTGGTTTAAACTGTGATATTGACTCGGATTCTGGCCCGCAGTGAAGAACACCTGATACTTATTACGTATCCAAAGGACCAGGCCGAAGTAAAAAGAGACCAAATTGAAGCAATATACTCGTTGATGATTGATCAGATCGGGCAACTGAAACAGGGCATCATCGCTTTCATTATAAGACATCGGGGAGGTCTTTAAAAGAAATAGCAAATGAAGGGAAAAATAGCGGACCCTGATTGAACGCATTCGCACCATGTGCAAAACCAATCCATTCGTAGTGTTCTCTGGATTTTGTATCCAATATCCTACCCGGGATTCTAACAGGGTCCTTTCACTTTTTATACAATGCTCATCAAGATATAGATATGTTATCATTTGATACGTTACTGGTTTTGTTATATACACCAGCCTTTTGGATTTGTATGCTATCAGTGGAGAGGTTTACCCATCCGGACAAGATAGCAATAAAGTATCTGTTAGAGATTATTCGCGTAACACTCTACGTTTATCCGATATTTTATAGAGCGACAGCTCTGTTCGAGGTTGATATTGATCTACCCACCATCAATCGTCATAGCGAGATAGTTCAAACTGCGTTCCGGCGAGAAGGCTGAGCACATTGTGGGTAATGCGGTGTTTGCATCAAGAAAAAGACAGCCACTGACACTACTTACATAAGAGGACAGGAGGTTTTCGCTGAGTGTGGCTGCAGCGAAGGCCTGCACATTTATTTTCCAGGTGCGTTGGATGTCGACGGCGTGTTCAAATAACCTTTTGACGCTAAACTTTGATACATTCAGTAGCTAACCACCACCCTATGGTTGTTCACTGGTGCTGCGCCCACATAGTATTCATCTAGGTGTCAGAAATACTAGATAATGGGTAGAGAGATCGTGTCTAACCTCAACTCGATCTAGCTTTTCTTCAAGACTAGCTACTTCATCGCAGTCAGGTTGCTCCTGGCTATCGACGTCTAGCTCTAGGTGCATGCATATGGAATGATGTAGCTAGCGGGGCGTATTCTAAGATCAGAAGAAGTTTTATAAAATAACGTTTAAAAAATTGGTGGACTGCTGATAACCTGGATGTGCAAGTGTCAACGTATATCGAAGGGGACACGCGTCAACGAACCGCGATGTCTGAATTGGGTGTGCTCAATACGATATTTCCGAGACCCAGGTAGTGACTTATTTCCTGCAAGCGCGAGTGTCCACGTTTCGGAGCTACGTTGTGATAGATGAAGCCATGAAGTCACACTAGCCTTTGGGACGCTCCGTCATGTATGAGCTGGCTCACGCGCGACCGCTACGTGATCTTAGAGACACAGAACGTCCTACAGGAAATGTTCACGGAGGCACCATGAACGTTCGTGGGGTACCTCCTGGAAGCTCTCGAACATGCCGGGTTTTGAGTGATAGTTCGACAGCAACCCACGATGGAAAGCAACAAGGACAACGCAAAACAGATCGTCCCGTGTCCACGATGCTCGAGCAGTATATGGAGTGGAATGAGCACGAGCATGAGCAGAAGTCTACAACGACGACAAAGACGGATGATAAGTCGGGGAAACGTCCCAAAACTCAACGGCATCACATCACTCGCACAAGCCAGCACGGAAGCTGTAACCGCTCCAAAGGCAGAAGTGAAACTACCGCCTCTATCATGCCTAAAATGTGTTTCACTGGAGCATTGTGTAAGCCACTGTCTGCATGAACGGCCTGGCGAAGCTATTTAGCGTTTTGCCGAAGTTAGGGCAAGGCGCCAGGGTGCGAAGCTGCAGGTGAAGCGCGTTCGAACGTCCAAGCCTACCGCCCAAATGTGATCAAGGAGAACGGTACCGTACCCACCAACATTGATGGCCTTGATGGGACGGCCACCCTGTTGGATAGTGGCTCTGACGACTCACTGGCAGCTCATGCTGTTGTCGATGCACTGAAAACCCGGGGCGTGCACATGGAAACCTGCAAACCGGTGGTTCAGCTCGCCTTAGCCCTGTGGAGAAGCAAACGATTATGAGTTTACGCTGAATTGAAAACCGGTGCATTGGTTTGGCCACGTGAGCCAGGGCCCTCATCCTGCGTAGCTTATGCTGCTGGGTGGACGATACTGATGATGACCTCAACCTGAATACTGGTCGCCCCATGATGGAGCAGTTGCGGTAATCAGTTGATGGCTTCCTATTCGCTGCCTTCGCGAAGCAGAACGAGTACGAGAGTAATACCGCGTTACCAGCTCAGGACGGTTCCCTGCTGTTAAAGATACAGCGACTTCAACATGAAGTCTGTAATGAAGCGACCAACGCGAATACAGAGACGCCCTGGACGAGTATACTTCTCACCGAAGTTTCAGTCAAAGGCGGAGGCCTTTGACCGCGCTCAGGAACATTTCGTCAATAGTCTGCGCGATGCCGTTGCTCGAGGCCTGAGTGAACGAGAGTTAAAGCGCACGAAGGTGTCCCTAGACAAATACGCGACAACTACCGGGTACAATTTGGTTTAGCCCCTCCAGTCAAGGTCGAACCCCTAAAGGTCCGGGTGCGCAGCCTGCTAAGTGTAAGACACGACGGTACCCCTATTGCATCGGATTTTCTTGGAAATCCATGTAAAATAACTTCTTGACGCCATGTTGATCCGCGAGAACAATCGCAGTCGTTGGGCCACGACGCCTCTGATAGCGTCCAAGAAACCGATGAACGACCTGCGTATGATGATTGACCCACCTCCGACTAGTAAACACCCGGACGGAGCCGACGCGGTTTCTGATGCCCCAAATCGAGGTTTGCATTGCGCACGTTGTCGGCGCGACGGTGTTCTTCCCGTGTGATTGGTTCAAGGGATACTGGCAGTTGCCGCTTGACCCGGGGCCACAGGAGTACTATACGTTTATGATGGATCGAGGAATGTAAACACCAACACGTGTACCAATGGGCTCCAGTGACGCCGCTGCGTACTGCCAGCACGCAGTCGAGGAAATATATGGGGATATCATACATAATGAGGTCCTAGCTTGGCTTGATGACCTCTTGGGGTATGCTGAGACCGAAGATGCTCTGTGTGACCTCTTCGACGAGGTATAATACGGGTTATAGCTTCGCCTCGCCAACTGTTTTTTTTTACGCGGATCATTAAGTGCTGTGGCCGGATTATATCTGCGGAAGGCGTCACACATTGCCCCAATCAAACCCACGGACTAGTCAACCTAGTGCCACCGATCGCCGGTGCTGACTCACAGCAGTTGATGTGTGCAGCGAACTGGATGTGCACGAATATCCCAGCATTTGATCGCATGACGTGAATCGCATCACAGGGCCTCTCTACGGTGGCAACGCAAGCAGCTGGAAGTCGCAAGAAAAAAACGCTGCAAAAGATCTACTCTCAGATTGTAAACAGAAACTACCTGAGCTGGCAGGTCTTGCCGCACCGAAGGAGGTGTTAATACGCATCACGCCGCTTGCACACTCCAAGCCGACCTGGGATGCCAGTACCGAATTCTGGGCGCTGTAGCCACGCAGCAACCACCGGAAGATGTGGACCAGCCACGATAGCTACAACGTCACGAACCTCTGGCATTCCAGAGTGGTGTGTTTGTCGGTGCAGCGAGACGCTGGGACATTTTTGAGAAAGAAGCGTTCGCAGTGGTTGAGTCCTGTCAACGCTTCTACTACGTCCGGGAGGTTTCAGGCTGTTCACCGATCACGGCAACCTACTCTACATGTTCAATTCCTACATGGTTAACGCGGCTATTCATCGTCACCAGGCTAGCAAACCTCGGAGATGGGCGCTTTTACTCGCATGGTACAATTATGTGACCGAATATGTGACCGGAGAGGACAACGTCTGGTGAGACCTTCTATCGCGTTGTGGTGCACGCCGTACGGATGACTCTCGTAAGCTTCGTGTTCGCAGGCTAGCGATCGCCAGATTTCGAGTGGCCTACACTTGAGGTGGTGTCTCGGATCCAGAAGGACGCAATCGCAGTCTCTTCGCCATCGCCGTTCGTATTGAAGTCTGAATCCGGCGTGTATAGGACAGTTGCCCGTATCATATGGATCTCTGACGATTGCACGGACCTACGGCAGCGCATCTGCGTCATCGCCCACGCAGGGGCGAGCAGACATCGAAGTGCCAAAGCGACATTGACGGCTGTGACGGATGTGTTCAATTGGGTTTCAGTCCAACGCGATGTTACTGCGTTCGTGACAGTTTGTATGCATTGCCCCAGTTCTGGGTTCAGCGCGGGTACCGTGCCCCTACGGACAGACCCTACGCGCGACAGCACCAAATGAGGTGCTCCTTTTATTCGTAGTTCGAAGAACTATCGTTACAGACGGTTTTTGGATGTTATCTAACGACATTCGTGCAACATGCACATTCACCGAACTATCGTAACAGAAGGCTTTTGGATGTTTTCTGATGACATTCAGGCAACATGCACACTGCAGTGTTGTGCTGAGTTGCAGAGTGAAGTCTCGCGTAACCAGGGATTCCGAAAATACATTATATCGCATAGGAGAACAATATATAGCGTGTGAACATTGTCATCATCGATAAATTAATAACTGAAATTGTGATAATTCAACAATAAATAAGTAATCATTTGACAGGTTAGTAAAAATCGGATTGAGAAGCGGATACGGAGTGTGGTGGAGTTGCCGGGGCAAGTTCTATGGTGCACGAAGAGATTAAGAGCATACTTACTTACAAAGTACGCATTTAGCACTGGTAGAGGGCATGGTGATACCTCCATTATCCAAAGACACCAGAGAATTATACTAGGCGGGAAATTATCTCAAAATAAAATATTAGCGGATGATTTTAATCGCCCGAAATCAATTATTTCGTGTGAAACTATCAAGATATTGTTTTGAATATTTATTTTTCGGGATCCCTGCGCGTAACCCATGCGTAAAGACTGCTAAGGAAAAACGTAGAAGTTGCCTGCACCGAGAGTTATCATGCCGTAGCGTTGGTGGTCTCGTAGACGAACAGGCAGAAGAGCAAAGCAAGCGAGGAAACGAGCTGCGTGCTCAATACTGCCAAAACAAGAATGTTCATTACTTTACTTATCGCATGGTCTCTCACATGCACGTGTCGTATACGAGGAGGAAAGACCGTTGGACATACAACCAAAAACATCAATCGCCAAAACACCCTTTGATCTCTCGTGTCCCAATTACCAGCACGAGGATCGTCTTGTCTCCGCTTGCACCGGGCCCCAGCTGAGTGCCATCGTTGCATAATCATGCCGTGCAGTTCACACTACAGCATGCAGCTTCTGCTACAACGGATTTCTCAATTGAAGAGATTTTATATGTAGCGGTGCATAAGGACTATTAATCTGATTTAATAAGTAGCAATCGCTGTTTTTATTTAAACCTCTTCAGGTCGGCGTGACTCCATTCCTTCATACCGTCGCCACCTGGCTACAGCCCTCACCGTGATTTGGTACGCCTGCATCAAGAAACAGTGCAAGTATATCCGTATTAGAACCAAGGCTATTTCGCACCCCCGGGATCGCCCAGCCGAATATTTTCTCCGTTTCTCGCAGCAGGTCACCGCGCTGCAGCATTCCAGGCCGGAAGATGGAAGGTGCCGTGGTACTTCATTAGCTGGACCTTGTCCTCCACTTATCCGTTGGGCTGCGGGTACAGGAATCAGCTGTCCTTATTGGCGCCCTGAGACGTCAAACGACCCATATACGGGACGCCTGCGCCTTCGGCACCTCAGCGAACTTGGCCACATATTCCAGATCCACTGCAGCAACAATATCAGTCGTTAGCACAATTTAAATTATATCTCGGCCTTTAGTGCAGCTTAACCTTTGCGGAAGGCCTCAGCAGAGCCGTCGTCTTTGCGGGTCGTGTCCAGGCACGAGAAGGCTGCGCGTCGCAACGTGCCTGAATCAGCCTGGGTCCCGACATTTCGGTCGCTGGAAATTGAAGGGGGCACGAGTAAGTTGGAGGTGCGCCAGCTGAAGTTCAACAGCCTCTCGGAGGCGGATATCAAGTCTTCAGACAAGGTTGACGCCGCCAGAGCTATCAGTTGTTAGAGCAACTTAATCCATATCTCGTAACGCCTCTGATACCCCCGTTGCCTCCGCCGTTCTGGTGAATCTGTTTGCACGGTGACTAGAAACACGAAAGTTACGGCTGCAATGCCTTTGACTACAATGGCTATGCAGAACTATGGCAGAGCTTGCAGCTTCGTCTAAAAGAGCTGCTGCGATGGCGGGCAACGGCATCGGCTACTATTTTATTTTGGCTATCAATAATAATATCGGCTACTATTAAAATAGCAGGTGATATCGTTGCCCCAATAATTGTATCACGAGCTATTTGGAGTATTCTAATACTACAGACTGTTAATATTGTTTGTTTCATTAATTTGATTCATAGTTCAGTTCTTGTTCTATAACCTTTTATCAGAGTATTGGCCGTATGCTACGGCCCGTAGCCGTAACCAAGTCATCGACCGAACACCGCAGTAGTCCAACCATTGTCTTTGTAAGAAGCACCATCGCACAACGACTAGTAATCGTGTCAAGTGAATAATATTTTTATATTTTTTTGCGGTTAATGCAAGTGAATTCTTGAGCATCACTCTTTTTTTCAAGTCACGGCATGCTCATTATCATCAGTAGCGAGGCAAAATCGATCTTTTAACATCGAAAACATCGCCACCGAGGCATATTTTATTCCGGCCACGTTCGAAACAATATCATTTTCGTACACCGCGTTGGAAGGCACCTAAAACGTGTTTGGACTGAAGGTGCAATAACACGTTATTCCATTATCATCTCCTCTAGGATCGTAAACCGCTAGACTATTTCTTTACTGCGATGTCCAAATACTATACGTACGGTCTAAACAATTGTACCAAGTCACGTCAGCTTGCTCGCAACAGGGCTTCGGCCGCTTCTTCCGCATCGACGATCAGCGTGTCGCGTTGCAATCTATGTGCTGCATCATGGACGCAATCACCCAGGCGACATCCGACCTCATCACACGCGTTGTTGCCTTCGTCAGAGCAACCTGAGTTTGGAAGCTCACGAAGTCAAAGAAACCATTGTGAGTGGCGCCGTGATGGTCTTCACGCTCGTCACAGACTGGTGCCTTCGGTTACAACCTCTTGGATTGAGCCAAACGTTTTAGGTATAACGTAAATAGACCTCGTGGACCTTTGCTACATTTTTATATTTGTTATTTTATCACGATTACTGCTCGCTGTACGATGTGGAGTATGGCAAACTTTGCTATGCAAAGGCGGTTACTTTCCCACTGCTACTCATCCTATGGCTACAGCTACGGCTACCCCAGCTACATAGATCGCTACGATCTTGGTGCTTCGGCTATCGGATAATGGGGTGACGGCGGTGAGAATGACTTTGCGGCTGTCTCCACGGACGCTGCCAAATCCAACTCAGTCAAGAAGTAGAGCTAGGTGGCGTTGTGGAAGAAGGCCGAGTTAGTCACAGTGATCATCGTACGCAATCACTTCACGATGGTCACGTCACTGGTGCTCTCAGAAGTTGCTCATTTCTTCCGATAGCGCTGTTCGCAAGACGAAAACAAACCGAAACGTATGATTCTGGCTCTGAGGGCTACGACAGCGGCTGGAAAACTTTGGTTGTGGAATTCAATACAAAGCCAA
This sequence comes from Phytophthora idaei, assembly GCA_016880985.1. Lineage (NCBI taxonomy): Eukaryota > Oomycota > Peronosporomycetes > Peronosporales > Peronosporaceae > Phytophthora > Phytophthora idaei. The sequence continues at coordinate 27,162 of QOKR01000335.1, forward strand.
CGGATGTGGTTCTTCTTTTTAATAGGTAGGCCTCTGAATTTAATCTGAATGAGCCGTTGGTAGGCTTTTCTCGGATCACCGTTGGGCCTTTGGTTCCTGTAGAATTGGGTACAATTATGGGATGGGTCCTGCTTTTTCGTTACACTATTTTGGGCAACCGCCCTAGTACGGAAACCTTCCTTTATCTTGCAAACATCATATGATAATACAAACAGACTTCATAAACATACTTTGAAAATGTGGTTCAAAGTGTTTTATAGGGAAACTCGTACTAAGTTTGTCATTTGTGATGGTTTCGACCGATTCACAAAGGACATCACCAATCGCGGAGCTGTTGTACGGTGCAGCTGGAACCCCAACAAGATGCTGTTGTTTTTCCTGTACTAACTCGCGCGTCCAAGAACACAATGGCAACAAAGAGCTCAATGCCGACAACAATGCAAAGCTGATCGAGGCAGCAAAGCGGCCGCTACACTACGCGGTACTAATACGACGGCGACTCATGGTTGTATAGCAACTTAGTTAGCTGCAACTGTTTCGAGCTGCCAATAGCCTGCTGCCAATAAGGCAAACCGGCAAACAATCTACAGTAATTCAAAACTAGGTACACCCCCTGGCACTTTTTAAACACCTATATTTTCTTGTATAGCACCTATTCTTTCAAGTTTGTCGTTTATAGATATCTAGTCAACCTGTGCTAATACACGCCAATATTTTGCGAATCTCAAGTTGTTTTGGTAATTTCCTTTATTGCATTGCGCAAATATGGTTTCGATGTTGGGTAATTTATCGAACGACTAGACTGGGTATTGCAAGCATCAGTATTCAATATTGCGTTGGTATTGCTGTAGCCGAAGAGCGTGGGTCTGTAGCCTAATGGCGTAGATTTCCTGTAGCTTGTTGGCGTGGTCATACCTGTAGCATTTTGAAGTGGACAATTACAAACACAAAGTCGCTTCTACTTTATATCCATTCTGAAACCTCTCAATTTACCCTTTTGCTACAGTCAAAGAAAACAGATAATATAGCTACGGAACTAATATGTATTCGCCTTTATATTAGCTGTAAGCTAGTGGCAAGCTGCCCCTAAAGACGTCTGGCACAGCGCTGACTGCGCAGATCGCGCTGAAGCGCGGCTAGATCTCCTTGGTCGAAATGGTCGACCGGCTCCCAAGTGGTCACCCACTGGACTTGGACCTCCAACTCTCATTCTACGAAGCGCTGGTCCAGCAAACCACTGTAAGGGTACGATGCTTCCGCTTCAGCTGGAAAAATCCGAGGTCGGTTGGGAATTTCGGCCCTGTGGGCTGGTCCCTGGAGACGGCTTATTGGAGCGGGAGGAGGAGTCGTGGCTTGAGTCGGGAGATCAGGTTCTTTGGCTGTCGCGATAGTAGACGGCTCATCAGCAACTTGGACTTCATTGTTTCCTTGCAGAATTTGCGAGTTTAAAAAGCTTTCGACGTCGTTTTTCGAAATCCATTTTCGAGGTATTTGATCTAAAATTGCAGTAGCCGAACCCACCAGCTCATCAAGGCTGCCTGAGGTTTCGAGTTCGCAAATAAGACGTCTGCGATGGTAGCGAATTGTCTCGTCGGACATGTAGCGAGTCTGCGTGCGTAGGTGCAGCACACTAGCACTTCTAAAAGCTTTACGACCAGACATCAGCAGATGAGGCAGGGTTGTAAAAGGCGAATGCAATGCTGCGACGAACAGCAAAATAGGCAGGCTACCTATATGGCTGGTGTATGCTCGCTATAAAATCACATGATTTTAATATACATATCCGTGACTCATCCCTATTGGCGCAATTGCTAAAAGATACATAAACTATGCTATATAACAATCAAATAAATACCTACTTTCGATTTCATAAGACATCAAAACCGCATAAAGTTGGTCCATTTGTTCATATCCCAGGGAATAGCAAGTAAGTCGGGATATTGGAATAAGGTGCAATATAGGTAATCGGCATCAAGTAAAATATAGAAGCAGTACTTAGTTGTTGTTTGGTCATTTGCGGCTATAGTATGATGTGACAGCAAAACATGATGCAAAAGATCTATCATACATTGGAGCGCTATAATGGCATAACAAGTATGATAGTGGTAGCTTTACGATGTGTAAGATTAATATTTATATGTAGTAGGGTCATTTACTGGTACATCAATATGTGACAGGAAAATCTGCATTCTGCAACGAGGTTTAAGGATACAGCTAGCATAGCGATGAGCTTGCAGAGATACTAGTGGTAACGATAGGATTTGTAGGAGCATTATATATTTATTGCCTGGCAAAGTGCTGGCATGTAATACGTGCATTATCACGAGTTATTTTTACGGTCTATGTAAGTTTTTTAAAAGGTGAAGCTCACAATATTATAACTATACCTCTCTATACCATTGGACAAACTGTAACTTTGGCATCATTTTTGAAGAGTGAACAAATTAAACATATCCAGCCTTTTATTGAGCAAATAACATAACGCGCTATTGATACGTAAACACATATCGCTTGTAAGGTGACAGTTAGATGATATTGTGGTATAGCCTCAGATATTCCACAAACTTCAACTTTTATTCAGTCGATTCGCATGTTTTTATCACTAATTTTTACAACAGTAACGTATTGATTTCCTCGGATTTATACACCCTGCAGAATTACGTATGTTGCCGAATTATGCTGGATGCAGACGTATACGTGTTCTTAAAATAAGGTTTTGTGGGAGTATATATTTGGGTGAACTGTTTGCTTTACGTTGAGCTAAGAAATATACACTTATTTCGATCTCGTGCCCTTATGCAGCAATTCAAAATCAGATTGCTTCACGCCATCACCTTACACACAATTTCGCTCTCTTCTACTCAATTGTTTTCAAGATACGAGCCCACCTAGCACTATGGAAATTTGCAGAGACCAATGGCAGCATATTTGCGAACGAATACGCGAGAGCTAGACACACTCTATACGACATCCGGAGAATATCAAGTGACACAAAGCGGTTATGCAGCCGTGGGGGGGGGGGGGGGGCTAACTTTAGGGAGTTATTGTCTTCCCCTGCCGTATCCCCCCCAAATCAAGTTTATTCCACGCCCCCC
>QOKR01000335.1:30266-49582 GCA_016880985.1 Phytophthora idaei
GGGGGGGGGGCTAACTTTGAGGAGATTATGGCTTGCCCTGCCCGAGTCTACACAAAGAGAGTTGATGCTCAGGACCCCCGACTTCACTTATCCGTTTTCAACGTCAGCAGTGTACGATGACAGATCTACCAAAACCAAGAGGCGTGCTGTATCACCTAACGCGACCAGAAACCCCAAACGAATTCGTCTAAGCGCCAACAAAAATCCTGCGGGTGGTGCTGACTCGGAAAATCTGAATTCGGGATGTACCGATGTCCTTTTGCAGGATTCCCAGAAAGTGATACACTCACGAAGAAATTCCACCTCGCGCGAGCTCGCTATTTCGACGTTCTCGCCAAAGAGGAGCTGGTTCGAATGACCATTGCATACAACAAGGGGGGCTTTTCTGGCGTGCTTGAAGTAATCATGAAAAGCGTTGAGGGTGCTGTACACCTGGCCAAATACAAAGATGAACCAAACACACCCACAGACGCTCTCGAGGCAGTCGCATCCCGGTTAGTTGACGTGTTTGCAACTATCAGAGGAATTACGCAGGAATCTCCAGATCCGACATACGACGACCCGAGTGAAGCATTCGCAGCAGATCGAATAAGTCACGCGCTCTCGACTTTCCAAAAACGCCACATCTAATCTTACCGTTGACCTGCGAGAGTCATGTGGTGCGGACCCTCCGCTACTTCATCAAAACTACCCTTGGTTTGGAAATCCTCTATCTAAAAAAAACAGGGAATTGTATACGAATCAATATCTGTCTAAGTGGGTAAGATAGATAAGTTCATACATTAAAATGGATTTAATATGTTTAGAGTGTACGTTCTAGTCACTTCAAACGACCAACTGTGGAGACTGAGAGAATTATGTAGCTCTCTCAAGAGGCTGCCCTTCTCTCACACACTATGTCGGTGGACTAATCGTCTCGTTGAGCTCCGAAGAAGTTGAAATTCACATTCACTACTTGAATCCGCACCACTACTAGAACAACTAGCATCACCTACTGTCTCAGACGGTTCACCAGGAAGGTCAACTGGCAGTGGTAAACGAATCGGTGGCCGCTGTGGCTGATGTGCTCTACCGAGCTCTATAGCGGTTTTCAGGTTAGCGTATCGCCTCGCTATACGCTCCACACTTGCGGCAAAGTCAGGAAGATTAGGATGAGGAGCTGGAAATGCCGCATTCATCTCACGATTGAAGAGCTCAAGAGGGTTGTTGGTCCTGCTGATAAGGTCGTTTGTATAGGGCTCCACATTTCACAAATTCGGAGGAAATCTCACTATCAGAAGTATCTCCAAAATTCACCCCAATTTTCTGCAGAATAGATTATGCTAGCTCTTGTAGATTTCTCCTCTATCGTGGTTCTTACCCACGCCACTCCTTGTTTCTCCACTTTTGCTTGCGGGATCACCGTCAGCATGTCCAGCGCTCCCATTGTCATAGCAATCTTACACTCACCTTCCGGAATCCGGAACTTTTTCATTTTCCGCCTGCACGCCTGCTTAAAGTGAAAACGGCAGCCTATAGGGGAGGTGTCCTGGAAATGGTCCCGGACGGCTCTGATCATCCCAGCCTCTAAATCACAATACAAGAACTCTGGATCCATGCAACCATCAGTCGAGTGGAAAACCAGACGCATCGCATGGAAGTACACTTCGTATTTCTTTGACGTACACAGAACAAAGCACAAGGATAGTAGCATTTAGTTCCGCGATCGTACGTGGTGAACACTACACATTGTTTGAATCGGGTTGGTACACATCGAAACGTTCCATCCACAAACACCGTCGTCTTCTTTTGTTTTAGCATGTTGAGGAGGATGGGATGGCCCCAACCAATAAAACGTTCGCGAGTTTTGTAGTAGTACGAAAAGTGAAATAGAAGAAAGTTGGTGTCTGAGGCAGTATTATCGTCGTCCAGAACTTGAGACCATGGGAAGACTTAAATCTGGCCATAGACGGACCCACCAAACCCTTCAGTTCGAACTCGATTAACACGTCTAAGCACGTATTCCCTTGTTAAACCGATCAAACCAATACTTGTATTATGGGATCCATAGAACTTTGCTCGCACCATCTCCCAAATCGAAGAGCGAGTAACTGTCATAGTGACCGCCATTCTGTCTACCTCGCGTTTCACGGCAACCGTGACATCACGCGTAACACTTTGTGCACTATCAGCATCTTTGGGATGTCCAGCAAAACGCCCACAGATGTAGGGTACAAAGTTTGTGTACTGCTGAAGCCGCTCCACAAAATCACACTTTCCCTTGTATCCGGTGCGATAATGGCTGCATCTGTAAGACAATTTTTTCAATGACTTGTTCGCGTGAGTATACTTGTATCCACCAATCCATATAGTTGTTTGGCTGGTCCGACGTCGGACATTTGCAGTGTCAGCGTCTTCATGAATTTCGTCAGGATCAGGCTGGGGCTCACCAGAAGCACCCTCATCGTTAATTTCTCTAAATCTGAACTCAAAATCGTTGTCGAAATCGCCCATGTTATTGCCAGAAGATTCACTTATCCAGTCATCCGAACTAGACACAGGGCTTAGAAGGAAATCCATTGATACACGCGTCGGCCTGGGCGATACGTGGACTTCTGTAGGCGCTGTGATGGGGTACGGGGGATTGCCACTCGGTGAATCTGACAATGAATATGTTCAGCTTGGGCGGTCAATAATCGAGAGTTTACACAACTTAACTTACTATTTACAGCACCACCGACTTGATCTTGAAGAGGTGGCGTTGCTATGTCTGCTGCTTGTGCATCTGACGAGCGCGCTTGGATTCGAGTTGATCGACGCAGGCGCCGTGACATTATGACGCAGCCGAAGAGTGCGCCAACACTGTGGTCGACCCTTTAAAACTCCTATTGAGGCAAATTGTGTCACTAAGGGCCATCCGTTTCAATCGTCGTTTAAGAGCGTTCATTACTAGCTATATATGACAAAAGGAAGCCCCTGGTACATCAGGCAGATCCAGACTCAGCAATGTCAGTTTCAAATGTTTGAAAGTGTAGAGTGCAGGTTTGTGATAAAGTTATCTCCGCTAATGCTAAAATGTAACTGAGAATCCCTAAGTACCATATGTTGATAAATGCAATTTGTCCAAACAGGACCTCATCTGCCATTGACCTGTTTTGCCCTCTTCCGGTGAACAACATCATTTTGTGACCGCCTACTCCACACGGGCAAATGGATCTGTCGAAGTGGCCAACCGCCTAGTGCTACACGCCATCTTAAGTGAGCTGAAGCCGCCTATCTTGGAATGGCCGTCCATCTTATCGTTGGTTCAACATAGTCTCGACATGATGACATCAGATCGAATCGGCGGTCGCGCTCCTACTACTGCATTCACTGGGCACCCAGCAGCGTCTCTGCTTCACACTATCGTCGCCCGATCCACGCTTTTGGAAGTGAACGAATCGACACTACACGAGGCATAACAACAATCTATTCGTGCCGCCGGGGAAGCTCTGGACAACGTCAAGTCGCTATAGCCAACAGTGACCGTAACAATTATCAAAATCATAAACGCTGTGCCCAAAAACCGCACGTTGCTTGAGCACGTTTCGACGTTGGAGATTCTGTACTGCCGGCTAGCATACTCCCATACCACAACAAACTCGCGCTACTCTGGGTGGGCCCTAAGGGCGTCGTATCTATGCTAAATGATTATACCTTCGAAGTGCAAGATTGGACGGAGCCGTTTGCAGTAATGGTGTACCATGCGTCCCACTGGCCAAACCTTGCTGCCGAGCGCAGCGAAGGCGGCCCCCATTGGATAATATATGATACTGTTGTTTACATCAACAAGTTTATGCAGAATACATAGTACAATTGTTGACCATATAATGCCTTTTCTAGGCTATCCACAGACAGTTTTTGCCGAGCAAAGCGAAGGCGACATTTTCTCAAGTAAACCTTAGAGTATTATCACCCTTCGCTGACGCACTAGAAACATATTACCGCGATACCTAGCGCTTCCTAGAACGCTGAGAGGGTATGCAGTACCCGGTTCGCGGTTTTAACGGGTTAATAGCTTTGTTTCCAAGTAAAACAGAAGAGTTATACGCTTTGTCATGCACATCATTAATAATATGGTAGATCGGTACGAAGCAAAGCAACAGGTGCTAAAATCGATAGAAATAAGGTAATGGGACTGAGTTTTGTTTATAAACGGAGTGTTGCTTTGAGATACAACGCTTGACGGTCAGATTGCCATTTTTAATAAGGCTTTTGGTAGCTTTATAGATTTGTAGATAATAGCGTTGCATACCAATAAAGAGAAAACTACTTCGAAGTAGTGAACTCGCGCCATAAAAAGCGAATTTCACACTATGCTGACAATTAAGGTGCCCACGTCAAGTAAGTTACAGCGCAGCAGTTACTATAGCGAAGGGAAGGCGGCCTTTAATAAGTAATTTGATAGAATTTATATCGATAGTTGCTACCATATATTAATTTTCTATATCGCCGCCACAGCGCAATGCACCAAAAGAACAATACTGCTACAGCTATGTGAGAGTTTAGATATTGGCTGCACCCGTTTGCTTTGTTTTGCTATTCGAGCAAAGGCAGTTTGAACAGAACCGGTTGAGTTCACTTCCAAGCGCCGCTAAAATGAAAATAAGGAGGTGGTATTGGTTTAGAAATACATTTGAGGTTGTATATCCCAGATGTCTTCGCTTAACGGTGGTACTGTAAAAACAAAAGTGTGGTCGCGTTGTCTGGGATCAAGAATAAGAACGTTGTGCTAAGAGGAAACTAGAATATGTTTGTATCGCATAGGTAGATAGTAGTTATACTGGGTTAATGTGGAGCAGACGGAATGGCCAATGAAATTGTAAATCGATTAACCTAAGTTGTTTTAGCTTTAGTTATAGTAACACAAAGTGTAACCTTTACTCTAGACCATAAAAAAACTCGATTAATTAAACTAATTGCGCTCATCAAGAACTCGATTAATCAGACTAATTGTGCACATTGTTGCGAATGCATTATGGAAGATAATCATCTCTGTTGGCTCAAAGATGATCAGTGTGAGACAAGTATTATCATATTCAGATCGTTTCAGTTTTTATTTTCTATCTAGCTGGCTTCTTGCCGCTCATCGACTATTGGTATGGATCAGACAAATCGAGAACCCAGATAAATATTTAGCCTATTTAATAGGAGTCCAGACTGATTACACGCACCAAGGACATCAGAGTACCTGTCCTTCCTACAAGTAACGTTTGCAAATGCTAGGCTATTTTGTATTCAACAACTTCAATCAAATTGTTACAAGGTATTCGTGTACATCATGCACCCGCATACTTTGTCAAAACAGTTTGCAAACACGGACTCACTTAGCGTTTCAACGAACACTAATTGTGATAATCGAAACACTTGCATTACAAGGTTCTACATGTATTGAGGTTTTGTATCGTGCAGTATCACCCGTACATCGCACCTTCTAATGCTGGTAGACAGCCCACTCAACAGACGAGCAAGCCCTGCGAAAGGCGACATTTTCGTTTATCAGTAAATCACACGAATTCGTTGCAAGACGGAGTAAGGATAGGCTTGCTGATATTCACAACAAAGTTGAGAGTAAAACCGAGATACGTGGTTAAAATGGAAATCATATGCTACATGTAACAACGTTTTTTGCAGGAGGTATACTAAGGTATAATACGTTACGTGTTCTTCCGCACCGGATATTGTACACTTGCTCATAGATGGGAAAAGACCATTGTAGCCGAAATTAAACGATCGTCGCAGGTATATTATTTAATGGGTCAGAAGACCACGTTAATCAACGAAGTTCAGTCCCTGATCTGATTTGACAAAGCCGTTTAAAAGGTAGGCATGTCGAGTTACAAATTACCACTGAGATATAAGATTTTGGTAAGATTTAGTTTCAAAATAGGAAACTTAAGCCGGCGGGAACGAAGCGAAGGCGTGCGGCCCATGCGACTGGGACCAAAAAATGTCACCACAGCCCGCAAAGTGGGCGGCGCTCGGCTAGTCCTATACAACTAACGTAGTTTGCTGTCCTCATCTCTGTAGTTTGTCCGTCGCCGCAATGACGCTTCAAAAACAATTTTGATTGACCAAAAGAAAATTACGTTTTGACTTTCATTTTCCCTTCATTAATAAAACGGCCGCGGACACGGCAGGACACGGCACGGCGCGCGCGGGCCCACTACGACTAAGCTGTGTAGTTGTATGCAATTATATAATAATAAAAACACTACTTCTTGCCCGACCACCCCTCCTGCTCTTCGAAGCCCGATGCTGAGCGCGCCCATGTCCGCCCGCCAGCGGCATGGGAAGTCTCATACCCAATCCGGGATTAGGGGCAGCACAAACGGCGATAAAAGCCGGCTTTGCCGGGCCGTCTGCCTCTCCCCTGACCCAGTCATCGGTTAGCCTTTGGCTGTATTGGGACCCGGCGCATTGTGGTGGTGGCACCGCATGCGCCTCCGAGTCCGTCGTCGGGCACGGTGCTTTAGGAGCTCCAGTTTGCTCACCGTACCGGTATAGGCGGTTAACTTTATCGGTATTACCGGGAATACCGCACTTGCGCCGCTGTTGGTAATACGACCGCGGAATCCTGAAATACCGGTTTCGAGGCACTAAGGGTTTGCCGTGCTCTCAGCCGAGAGCCTCCGATTATGACACCGTAAAAAAGAAGACCATTCCAAAAGAAAGGTTCTAGGAGGGATACTACCGGGCTCAGTTCCCACCAATCGCAACACCATCTAGGTGGTCGACCCTTACACTCTGCTCTCTTTAACCCTAAACTCATTAGCCGGTATACCGATATTTCCACACATACACAGATCAGTATAAGACGATTGCTCCTGTTCTATTAGGAATGACCCCTAATTAGAGGATAACAATAATTTCCCAAAATCACCGTCAATACCGACAGTACCCACGCTGCTAAAAAAACAAAAAGAAATACAAAAAGCGGCTAATAAATAAAAATAAACTGATACCGGATTTATTTAGCGCGCTGCCCGCGGTAAATAGAGGATGGTAGAAGTAAATAGGAACAGAAACCCGATTCGTATATTGCGTAGCCCGCACTATACAAAGGAACGTGGATGCCTAGAGAAATAAGACCGGATCTACTATTCGTGCAGCCCATGGATAACGGTGGATGGTAGATACTTGGTCGGTTCGAAACGTGCGTGAGGAAAACTTTTTTAAGTATAGAACACTATTTAAAAGAAGCGATCGTTTACAACTGGAGGGCGTATGGAGGAATATCGGAAACTAGCTGCTAAGATAAGGTAGCGAGGGTAGCAGGTCGCAGGGCTACCGCTTTGTGTGTACCGTAAAAAAATGGTTGGCGCTTCACCCCGGGTATCCTTACTAGAATGTTTCACCTGCATTTTCACCCTGTTGCGTACGTATCTCGTGTAAATTTTCTGTTGGTTTCACTGCAGCGAGTAAAATGGCATCTCGAAAACGAAAGTACGCAAGTATCGAGGAGATCGAACAAGCCCACCAGTCGAGGGATGAAGAAGAGTCTGCTGAAAACCGCAAGCGAAGAAAAAACAGGCTGGCAATGCTTTGTACCGCTTCCGCCAACGGGTTGCCCAAGTGGATGGAAATGAGCGGGTGGGTGGAAATGTGAAAGTGCGCGAAAGTAATGGACCACCAAGTTCTTTCATTGGGCGGCTCATATTATTAGAGGTTGCTCCGCCAGCTGAAGCAGTTCCGGTTTGCGTCAGGGAAACCTTACATAGCCCCTCTGCAGACAATGTGAAGCAACAAGCTATTGTTGGCCCGGAGGTACTTCAGAGGCAGCGTCGCGAGCGCCTAGCTGAACCAGCTCGACGGAGGCGCGCAGCCATGTCCGCTTCGCAGCAGGAACGTACTTGAGCGCGAGACAGAGAGAGAGAGAGAGAGCTCGCGCCAGACGCACCAACTTGACATCCTCCCAGCGAGACCGTGCTCGACGTATAGAAACGGAGCGGCAACGTGCCCGTAGAGCTCAACAATCTGCGCGTGAGCGCGATTGCGCTGATCAAGAAGAGCGCCGAGCAAGTCAAACACAGGAAGAACACGAAAGAGTACGAGAGCGCGATCGTGTTGGGCGCGAACAACAACGTGAGGAGGAAAGTCAAGAAGAACGGCAAGCGCGGCAAGAGCACAATCGCGTTCTTCAGTTGTCGCACCGCTCCACCCGACGAGCGGGCATAGCAGGAGCGCATGCGGCGTAGTTGTGCTCGCAGTGGCCACGCCCTCCACAACCATGAGGACTTCGACACTTCCATGGTTACGGGTCCAAACGTCGTTGATGGGCGCCATAGACTCCCTCCGACTACAATTTGTGACCTCTGCAACGCGTGAAACTGGTCAGCAGAGACAAAGAAATCCTGCTGTCTTGAAGGAGCCGTCAAACTTTCAGCTCTCCCACCCACGCGAACCCGCCTGTTACAGCTGTAGAAGGACCCTGAGTTTCGCAAAACACATTCGTGCGTACAACCAGGCGTTTGCCTTTACATCTATTAGGGCGTCATGCAATAACCGGAATACATTTCAGTCTGTGAATCAAGACGAAAGCGTTGCTGGGCAACACAGGGTATATACGTATCGTATTCAGGGAGCCATGGGTCATTATCTCGGTTCACTACTGATCAAATCACGAACCTACCAGTTACGCCAGCGTTCCATGTACAAGTCGTACCAAGACTCGATGACTATCGTCCGTGAGTACGGAAAACCAGACGCATTTGTCACTATGACGTGCAGTCCCACCTGGGGGAAAAATGTGGAAAAGATACCGGATGGACAGACCGCTCAGGATCGTCCTGACATTGTCGCGCAGGTGTGGCAGCTAAAACTCGGTTCCGAACTGAAAGACTTGGACGAAGGCGTTCTCAGGCGCGTTCACGCGCGGATCTACGTGGCGGAATTCCAAAAGCGGGTTTACCGCATGCCCATATTTTGGTCATCCTGGCGGAGGAGGATAAGCCGCGTACGAGGCAGATCATTGACAAGATGGTGTCGCCCGAGCCCCCGGAAAAGGGGAAGAACCCCCAGTTGTACGAAACAGTCACTCCGTGCATGATTCATGGACCGTGTGAGGCTGCATATCCCAGCGCGCTCTGTATGAAAGACGGGAAGTGCACAAAGGGTTTCCCAAAGCCCCTATCGGAGGTAACAAAAGGCAGTGCCGCTGGGTACCCAGTGTACAGGCGAAGACGCCGAGCGGCCGGAGTGGTTTTGATTAACGGGAAAAAATACGACAACGAGACAAACAACCAGTGGGTGGATCAGTACAACCCATACCTCTCATAGAAGTACAACTGCCATATCAATGTGGAGGTCTATACGGCGGTCACGGGGGTCAAATACATTTACAAGTACGTTTACAAGAGATCGGACAAGGCTGTAATCACAGTAGAAGCCGTACGTGGAGAGGGGAACCAGATGCAGATAGAGCCGAACGAGATCTTACGGTTCTTGAAACCGAGGTATATCTCTCCGGTCGAAGCTTGCATGCGGCTACTGGACTACTCCGTTCAAGGCAAAACGCATGCCATTACACAGCTTACGATTCATTTGGAGAACGAACAAATGGTCACGTTTCGTTCCAGCAACGACCCGGCTGTAGTTGTCACGCGCGGCAAACACACAATCTTGACTCGATTATTTGAGTTGTGTGTAAGCGAGGCCCCTGAAAACCAAGTCGCAAAATCATGTCTTATCAGGATATCTCCAAGCGATTCCGGTGGGACACGAAAGCCAAGCGGTGGGTACGTCGAAAATGGTACCAAGCAGCCCTCGGCCAGATTATTCACATGTCTCCACGGGATATGCAGAGGTTCTACATGCGCGTGTCGCTGTGCCACCGTAAAGGGCCGACGTCCTTTGACAATCTACGAGCCGTAGATGGCGTCACTTATGATTTGTATTGCGAAGCTGTGCTGCACGCGGGATATGTTGAGGATAACTCCGAATGGGTTGCCTGCATGACTGAGGCTTCTCAGTTCCGGATGCCGTACCAGCTCCGACAGCTCTTCGCAACAATCATCGTGTACTCTCGGGTCGTAGAGGTTGGCGCTCTGTGGGAACGGTTTTTCGACGACCTCTCCCTTGATTTTGGCTACAAGTACCGCAGCTTGGAAAGGAAGAAATGGTGAAGTTTGACACGCTCAAGAGCCTGAATGACTTGCTGCCTGCCAACAGAAGTACTGTAGCCCACTTCGAAGACCTCACACAGCTGTGAGAGTATCCGCACTTGGTGCTGGGTTCGCTACTGCAGAACAATCTCATTCGCCGCGAAATGGAAGGGTACAACCATGATGTCCTCCAAGAAACGGTTGACCAAGAACATCTGCTTAATGATGAACAGCGATCTGTCTACAGCACGATCATTAATGCCGTAGATAATCCGACACCGGATAACACCCTATTCTTCGTTGATGGACTGGGGGGTACGGGTAAATCGACCTTACTGAAGCATACCTTGGCAAAGGTGAGGTTGTCGGGGAAGATCGCGATTGCGTTGGCGTCAAGTGGCATTGCCTCTCTGCTACTCATGGGTGGGCGCACTGCCACTCAACATTTAAGATCCGATTGAAGCTGAACGACACGTCGACATGTTCCATCTACAAGCAGTCTCACTTGAAGGGCTTAATTTAGAAGGCCAGTTTGGTCATCTGAGACGAGGCGCCGATGGCCCACCGGCATGCTTTTGAGGCTGTCGACCAGTCCTTGCGTGACCTAATGGACAAAGACGACGAGCCGCTTGGAGGGAAAGTGTTTGTGTTATCCGGGGACTTCCGCCAGATTCTTCCTGTGGTCGTGAGAGGTACACCCGCACAAACGATACACGTCTGTCTCAAGTCGTCCACGCTGTGGCCAAAGTTCCAGCAGCTCCATCTGAGGGAAAACATGCCGGTGGTATCTGCTCAAAATGAGAGTACCGCCACACCGCTTGCAGAGTTCTCGGAGTTTCTTCTTCAAGTGGGAGAGGGGAGACACGAGATCAATCCGGCCCTTGGATCGGACTGTATCAGGATACCGAAGGACATGTTGATCGAGACCCGGTGGAGGAGCTGTCCGAGGATCGTGAAGACGAAGATATACGTCCTGCGGCCATCCCGAGAGGTCTTACGCGGATGGTTGTTGAGATACGCGGATATCAACAACCCCGAAATCGCGAACGACGAGTATTTCGCTAACCGGACCATCTTGGCTACTACAAACGCGATAGTACAGCGCATTAACGAGACTGTGGCGCAACGGCTGGAAGGGATATCTCATGAGTGTCTGTCGACTGACTATGTGGAAGAAGACGAAGAGGTTAATTTCGTCGAGCAGGAGGTGCTGCACACTGTCAATATCAATGGTATTTCACCACACAAGCTGACATTGAAGAAGGGCGCTCCCATCATGATGATGCGGAATATAAACCCAGACCTGGGGCTGTGTACCGGAACGCGTCTGCGCATTGTCGAGCTCACGCCCCCACGTGACCCACGCAACAATCATGGCTGGCGAGCACCAAGGCCAGCATGTGCTCATTCCGAGGATCGTCTTCATCGGTGATGGCGAGGCGCGCGAATTTCCCTTCCGTCTGTGGCGCAAGCAGTTTCCGGTTCAACCTGCCTTCGCGATGACTATCAACAAGGCGCAAGGGCAAACCGTGCAGAACCTCGGGCTGTATCTGTCAACACCCTGCTTCTCGCATGGTCAGCTGTACGTCCCACTGTCGAGAGTGACGTCTCGGTCCAAATTCAAGGCGCTGATCGAGTACCCGCAGCTAGAGGAGGAGGACGGAGTGTACACAGACAACATAGTGTAGAGGCATATTTTCGAGTAGTGATTAAGGAGCGCTGCACTGCATAACTACATTTACCAAGTACATGTTATGATTTTTCACGTTACTTATCTCTGCAACCTTCCGCCGAGCGAAGCGAGGCGTGCTCTCAAGGCTGGGCACCTGCCGAGCGCAGCGAAGGCGGGAGCAGTCCGGTAGTGAAGCGAGCTCGAACAGCGTGAGAACAGGCTACAACTCAAGTTGCGACACCGTTCGCAACGCGGGCGGCGCTCGGCTAGTCCTAAAGAATAAAGTGGATGTCTGTCTGTCTGTTTGTCATTTACGCAAACCCGGACTTCTGACTGGCTAAATCACTTATCACAGTACATTCGTGAGACAATTCGGACAAAAAAATGACTTGGAAGTATTTAATTCTAGAAAGCGCTAAACTAGCCTCGAGTACTGCCACACAAATTTCTACGAGCGAGCTCGCTCGTTCAACAATAAAATGAATGTCTGTCTGTCTGTCCGTCGTGTCACGCTTTTACGTAGTTTTGATTGAATGAACGAATTAACTTAACTCAGTTGAAAAATGGGACATGCCTCGGACTAAGTTTGTCTAGGCGGTCTGGGCTCGCTAGATATATATTAATCTGTAGCGAACACAACTGGATGTGGAGACGACCACTTCTAGTTTTAATTTAAGTCAAAAAGATGCTGCTATTACTAGTTCTGGTCGGAAGCGAGCATTCCTGCTCTCGTTTACGCCTGCGCATGGTCCCAGACAATACAGTACGGCTCCTACTTATTTGGTACGAGTGCTGGTCGAATTTGCTGCCCCAAGCCGAAGTCTGGGCACTTCTGGGCAGGTTACATTTCTTTTATGTATAGCAGATTTTGTTTAATTCCGAAAAAAAGTCAAATAAAAAAAAACCATTTTGCACGATTTCTAGAGGTAATCCGACAAAGCCGGGTCGATCTCCAGGTCACGTGCCACAAAGATGTCCAGAAGGATATGTGGTTTCATCTATATAATAGTTGTGAGGGTTCTTTTTTAGCTGCTAAGCACTTCTACAAACCACTACCAGGATATTACACACCAATTTCCTATTTGTAAATCCTAGCATCCTGCGAGGATTCTCCCCCGTAATAGCCCGGAAGTATTTCCTTGGATTTTCCTTCGCAAAATTCTGCGTAAACAGTAGAAGAATACGAGAAGTTTGATTATAGCCAATCCGTTTAAGTATAATCTTCTGTGATTTGATTATTTCCAGGTGCGCAACGAACACCACACTCTAGTGTAATACAGGTATTTGTGCTTTGCATTCAGTTTGCCGTGCTAATGCAGTCAACGACTGAGTAACTTGCCCAGTTCGCACTTATGTTGTACACCAAAGAGATCGATTTTAGCTAATCATAATACACTATTCGAGCGTGTTTGCACATTCAAATCAGGCCCAACCATCAGGACCAATCCTTTTCCCGAAGTTACGGATCTTTTTTGTCGACTTCCCTTATCTACATTCTTCTATCAACTAGAGGCTGCTAACCTTGAAGACGTGATGCGGTTATGAGTACGAAAGAGGGTGCGAATAAATCTCTAGCCAGGATTTTCAGGGGCTGCCCTGGGTGCGCAGGACACATCAAAGAGTAAAGTGCTTTGCCAAGGTATCCTCCTTATCGCAGAGTTGGCAGACAATGATGGCTACACTGATCAAGATGTCAGGTTTGTACATTTCTGGTCCTTCTTTGTACTTTTTGGACCGACTTTGAACAGAAAAAATCTGTTTTCAGGTAATAAAATCCCTGGACGTGTAATACTTTAAATCTATAAGAAAAACTTCCTCAGAGGCCCGGATTGCTTCGTCGGTGTCTGTAGTGCGCTAACCGGGTTCATTCATTGTGATAAATCATAGCGGTTTTGAATACGAGCTGCTTAATTCGTGTTTCCTGTCCAATTTGGTAGAAAATGACATTTTAGAAAGTGCCAAAGGGATGTTTATTCGTGCTTAATGTGCTAGATCCTGCATGAAATGAATTAAGCGCATTGATTGGTGCAGGTACACCATGCACGAATTGCAGTAACTCGACTTGAGTACGATTTGTAGACTATTCGTATCCTATTATGGATTTATCTAGTACTAGATAAATTGTACGAGTTACAATTGAAAGTGCCAAAAAGTCTGCAATGCACAATACATGTACAGTATATACATTATATACATGTAAAAACCAATTGGCGGCCACCGTTTCCAGCGCTTGTCGCTGTCCTGCCTATACAAGCCGTCTGGCCCTTGCAGGTCCGAGCGCAAGTGGTGTTATTAATAACCGCAATTAAGTCGTCTGGCCCTCTTCGGATGATCCAGGCTATTGACATGTGAAACCGGTCGGGACCAGATGTGCACGGATGCAGAACTAATGGACCGCCCCTAGGTTCGAGACCAAGATCAAGTTTCATCTTCAGAAGCATCGGATCCCAACAGATACGCACTTAGTCTAGGTTAGAACTCGGAGTTGAAAGAAGTGTGTCGCATGCTTGGTAACGCGAACGTAGCTCCATACAAATACGTCTACGGAAAACATCGTGCAAATCAGGTGCATTCTATGAAAATCTTCGTCCAGAATTCCCTAAATGCAAAAATGTATGGCATAAAAACATAAGATACCACCTCAAAACGCAATAATTCACATGAATTCTTAGGGCATTTTGCACGAAGCGTTTCGATCGCCTGATTGACTAAATAGAAACACGTGGCACCATTTTGCGCCTATTAACAGAAGTTCAACTGATTCTGTACCTGTTCTCATGACATAGAAAAAAATGTACGATTCGTAAACATTCAAACCTACTATATTTAAATAAGATGCGTGTATCCGATTGCGCATCATGCTATCTTCACTTATTTGTTACAAGAGATAGTCCAGAATGAGTACCGTGGATTTGTAAAATGGCGTGTTTTGCTCCCTTTTAGAAAGAAATGTCTTAACTTTGTATAATATAGTTTAGAGGATATGCTCGCGAAAGGGTTAAAATATCTCGAAGCTGAATCTTTCACCAAAGAAACATCATTACTCCTTCCATTCCTTTAGTAGCTGAGATGGAGAAAGATAGATTGTTTATATATGGATAATCATTAATCGTAGTCATGAGCGCCACGAATTCCCCTCACAGACATCTATAGCAGCTTGATCCGGTCAAAAGTAGCCGCGCAAGGCAAGTGAGAGATAGCGGGCTAGTACATGCAATCATCTGCTCCTACGATCTTCGAGGGGTCCCCCACTCCAAAAGATCTTGCTTCTAGTCACTGCAAATATATACCCACTGCTAGCTGCTCCTCCTACTAGTATCCGCTGCTGCTGCGGGCACGTTCCATTCTCCCTTGTGTCCGGTTTGGGTGGGCCCCCTCGCTCAAGGCACACTGAGTATCCGCAGCGATTGCACCTCCCAAGATAAATCCCGGCGGCATGATGGTGGTTGACTTTGCTTCCATACAATGCAAGTCTGCGTGGCGTATCCTAACACCTTAAGCGAGTCGAAAGTGACCGTCATGCCGATACGACACAGGTCGTACACACGCAGGTACATGTCGAGCGAGTATCCGATACCACGAGTAGTACAGCACGTCGCTGCGACGGCGGCCGTGAAGATCGTTTTTTGTGTGCAACACGAAAAAGCTCGTTCATAGTAAGCAAGTACACCAACCTTGATGAAGGTTGCTGGCTCCCCGCTACACGACGCTGTCACAGTGAACACGCGCAATTTAAAGCAGTTAGCACGGAGGTAAATAGGACCACAAAATCAAATTACTGAGCAATTGTATCACTTTTGATCGCTGTAAAGAGAACTTGGAGATGACCGGCTTCTATATTGCCGTATCGCCATTCTTGATAGCGGGGTGACGTGCGAAGGTGTACGTACCCGCACGGTAGTTAGTGACCCAAGCAGCAGAGTCCTTAGGCCCCTTCATGATCAACACTACGGGTGTTTCTGATTATATAGAAATATTTTAAATAAAGCCTATGTATGTTTTGCAGATGGAATGTCCCTACGTTTTATGGCCTAGATCGAGCATGGACGGAGCATAAAATCAGGCTTCAATGAGTTGGGAAAAGCCATGGAATTATTATATATATATGGGTATCTGTGATCGGATTGCCTTTTCCAAACGGCAGATATCGATTTCGATTTGCCAAGAAATCGATCCCGATCGGTCGATTTAGCTTGTCGTAGCTCGATTTATCAGCCACCCTAACTAGATCGAATTGGCCTTTTTATAGACCTCGATTTATAATACGACCTCAAATTATTACTAAAGTAGCTGGACTGGTAGCACCAAGGGGAGGGGCTAAAATTAACAACATCGTGCCTTCGGCCCCTGATAGCTCTGATTTTATTTGAATTTGTTGAGATTTCTCTACGCTTGTGAAAGGCATATAATTTCTCCAAACTGTATAAGTCTGTGTTAGATCAATATAACATGTTGATCTAGCTGTGATCTTGATCAAAGGAGTTTTATTGATATTTTAAATGTTCATACTGATACAAATATATCTGGATTCATGTAAAACTAGGGTTACTCATGGGCTGCGATAGTGACAAGTATACAATAGCGTTTTAAAAAATAATCCCTTGAACGCGAGCATTTTCATTTGCGGTCATATCCCTAAACCCTAGTTCCGTTGTCGGGGAAGGGTTACAGCGTTGAACTAAGTTATTTTATTTCCTGAACATTGGGTAGACTCAACAAAAACCAACACCTAAGATGGCGGAAAAATTCTATCGTGTATCATCCAAGATCGGGACTCGCAGCGATACAGGTTAAATCATTATCGTGTATCACAAGACACAAAGAAAGAACCACCACGTGGTAGAGACTTACATATTTTTTTCCTGAAATACAGACTTCAACAACAGATGCTGAGCCGTGAATGCAGCCTATATTTAATTTCAGTTGCATTGGGCGGGAGAAGCAGCTGATCAAATGGTCGCCGTCTTCGTTCTCACCACTATCGTTGCCACTGCCGGTCTTCTCTTGATGGCTGCCCGCACCACGCCTGCGCGCGCGAATCCCCCCCCCCCCTTCCCCTTTGACAGCGGCAGCAAGGTACCGTTCTGCCAGAAATTGAGCCAAATTTCGAAGCACGATACTGCCTCATCATGGGCCGTGTGTTTGACTTTGATGCAAAGGTACACGCGCGACGGCATCGGCAGCTTGGAACGGGTGGGAAGCTCGCACGCGCCGCATTAGAAAGTAGTTACTCCCCCCACGCGCTTCGTCGGACCCCTTCAGTACTGAGCACACCTTACACGCGCGTTGCCAGCGTTTTCTGCCCTGACCATTGTACCCCTCTCGCCAGTCCTCCACCAGGACTGGCACGTGCGCTCTCAGCTTTGTGGCTTTGTGATCTTTCACCGGGGTGTTTTCTCTACTGCGCAGCGCATTCCAATCCGTATCTTGGAGCTACACCAGCTCCATGTAAAGCTGTTGCAAGAACTTCACGTGTTTGACCTTGCTTGTTCCTTCGAGAACCCGCTGGAGACGTGTAAATCGATCGGTAACGATCAGATGCATCTCAGCTGGTCTACTTAGGCCGAACACATTTTTGAGATTGCGAATAACCGCCGCGGGTCCTGACTTGGTGTCTTGTAGTGCCGCTCCACCACTTGCTTGTCGTTTACCACAGTATACTTCAAACCTGTATCACACAGGATACGCCAGTTAGTAAAATGTATGGTACAGGATAAGATAACTTAGCAACCACACAAAAAAGGGCGTACCTTCGGGTACGCTCTTTTTCTAACCTTATGCAGTACGCGGACGCAGAACAGCACAGCATGAAGAATTTGGTCCCCCATTTGCTGGGCTTGCCCTTCAGGTAGACTCTCATCTTGTTGAACGATGATCGCGAGGGCAACATGGCCTCATCTGAAGATGCCGCTTCAAGTGCGCTGGCAGTGGGTCCTCATACAGACCAAGATACTCTTCTCGGTCTGACTCTATTGTGCGCGAATCGTAAGCCTGGTGTAGGTAGGGATAAGGATTGTACGATAAAGGTTTAGCCCACCCACGCGTAGCCATATTCTTCAGGATATCGGCACTTATCGTGCCACTTGCGATGCTCGACATACCTCCCACTGCGTCGATCAACGACGAATCGATCAGCGGGTCATCAGCTTCCTCTTCACCCTCCTCTCCCTGGCCGCCGTCCGTTTTGTCATCCAGTTCTCCCTCCGAGTCGCTGTCACCGTCACCAGAGGCGCCATCATCGTTCTCACCATCCGACTCCATCACGCGGTACACATCATCGTCGTCCGAATCGTGGACAATGTTAACATCTATAATATTGGCAAAAAATTCACGGTTGAGAAGGTATCCTGTTTTACTAAAGTGTACATACACGATAACCAACCTGAAGAAATTACCGCAATTCGTGTAGACCGACGAGGTTCTTCAACAGCAGAACCATCGCAAACTATGCTGAACTTCTCCCCAGATTCCGGGCCTCCGCCTCCCCCGGGTCGTTCGCATCCTTCCCCTCCCTGGCTCGCTCACATCCTCCATCTCGCCCGGCTCGCTCTCATCCTCCATCTCGTCCTACTCGTGCACAGCCTCAGGATCCGGCGCATCTGCACGCGGATCATCACGCCCAATACTAGCGTCCACGGGGTCCGGATCCAGCCTTGGAGTCGACTTGCACTGTAAAGTCGCTGGAGGCGCGCTGGTTGTGGTAACACTATCGACGTCATCGGCTGCACCAGTACCAGGCATCATACAGGTCAGTCATACACTCATATTGTCTTACTAACGCGAGGATTACCGTACCTCGGGCACCATCTCCAGTGTAACGGGGTTACACACAAGTGGCTACATGTAGCCACTTGGTTACATGGACGGTTCTCGAACGTTGGTGTAAGACACACCAATGGTTACACTTTGCAGACCATGCATTTAGGCTTCTTATTGGTAGATAAACATTTATTTCTACCAATTAGAGTAGCAGGGTTCTGACAGCCATCGGATGGCAGAATACCTTTCATATAGGATATCAGTTTTAGGAGGAGACCCAGTCCAGACATAAATCATAAGTAACAGTTCTCATTTTAACCCAAAACAGCTTTAGCTTTTCTTATTTTAATAAATCTATACTTTCGGACGAAAGTATAGTTAACCTAAGTTCAAGCAAACTACGCTTCCTCGTACACGTGCGCTAACGTGTAAGCCGAAGTAGTGGGCACAGAGTTGGCACATTACACCTGGTAGCACTTTGTAGTCCGTCCAACGACCGACTACCTGACTTGTTCGTATGGAATACGAACAGGGGGCCGAGAACCAACCCATGGACGGTAATCCGTCCATGCGTGGCCCGAGCGAGTCTGCAACGCACATTGCGCGTGCAGACTGCCCCCACCTGTCGGATCCAGATTGGGAGGCACTCCAAAGACTGGCAACAGTCATTGGAGAGACGGCCGTAGCGACGATGCTACGGACGTTGTCACCGACAGAGCAACACCGTGTTGCTCTGGGCTTCATAGTCAAGGAGCAGCGAGATG
>QOKR01000336.1:0-49481 GCA_016880985.1 Phytophthora idaei
GGCAGTGCGAACACGCAGTTCCAAAGGGAACTGCGCACGGAATACCCGCCTCCATAGCTTCATTATGGAGGCGATCGATCATATGACGCCTCGAGAAAGTCTCGAAGCGACGTTGCGCCGCAGTGATGCGGGCGTGGTACGCTTTCGCGTCTTTGTTCAAGTTCTCAACAAAGGCGTTCCAAGATTGACAAAGTGCCATCCACTCAGGCACTTTGCTCTTGCGCGAAGTCCTCTTCGACGCATGCCATCGGAGCTCATGGAAGAGTCCGATGAAGTAGTCGCGCCTCTGATTCGTCATCGGATCAAAGTGCTGCGCTGCAGCCTCAGCGTCATCTGTAACGGGGTTACACGCAAGTGGCTACACGTAGCCACTTGGTTACATGGAGGGTTCTCGAACGTTGGTGTAAGACACACCTATGGTTACACTTTGCAGACCGCTGGTCTGTATGCATTTAGGCTTCGTATTGGTAGGTAAGCATTTCTTTCTACCAATTAGAATAGCAGGGTTCTGACAGCCATCGGATGGCAGAATACCTTTCATATAGGATATCAGATTCAGGAGGAAACCCAGCCCAAACATAAATAATAAATAACCGCTCTCATTGAAACCCAGAAACGGCTTTCGCTTTTCTTATTTATCTGAGTTGAAGCAAACTACGCTTCCTCATACACGTGCGCTAACGTGTAAGCCGAAGTAGTGGGCACAGAGTTGGCCTATTACAAGCATAGTTGGCCCATTAAAGCGGTGCGTCCACCTCAGTGCCCCCCCCCCCCCCCTTCCACTTTCGCAATCTTCGGGTCCACACACTTAGTCGCTGCTTCACAGGCCACCGATGGCTTTCTTCGTAAGAGTGTAGTGCTACTGAGGTCTGGTCCAGCTCGACTTTCTTCGCAACCACCGTCTCTTGGCCCTCCGTCAGTTTTGCTTCGTAAGCGTGTAGTTCTGGCGTGGGTCGTGTCGCCGTCCTCCACGCTCAACGTTCTTTCGTCTATCGTCTCACTCTCTCCCTCTGACCTGGGTTCCTTATTGCAAATTTCCGACTGAGCTCGTTGTCACACGCTTCTCACTCCAACGCCACTGACCGCGACTGCTTGCTGCCTGCGGTCTTCTTCTCCGACCGCACGCCCGTTGTATCGTTGGGCATCTCCGTCCTTTGTCATAGTCAGTTTCTCGTTGAAGTTGGCCGTGTACCAGCTGAGGTTCTGCTGGAAGTTCGTACGGCACGAGCAAGCTTCTGGTAGATCTCGTCACCGACCTGTTACAAAGCTATTTCCCTCGCAAACTCGCAAAAAAGAGAGATAACGTAATTCACTGAATACCGATACTATTATAGTATCCAGATTACTATTCAATATTGCCCAAACACAGCAATCGTATTTGGGAGGAGGAGGAGGGGGGGGGCTTCTTTGTGTGGGCTATTAGGTGAATGTCCCGTCGAAGGGCAGACATAAGTCCGGCTCAATGAAGAAGACTTTCTCAGATGTAATCCACGATGACACCGGAGCAGGTCCTCCGCTACAATGGACCAGCCTAGTCTGCCGAAGTGACGAGCTGCTCTGATCCTTGTCTTCATATTTAATTCACTTGATAACTTCTTTATTTCTTTAGAAGAGGGTTTGGTTGATATGCTGAAAGAGCTGGTGCGAGGAATTGCGCTGGCGCCAGCGCACCAGTAGTGTGGCTGAACGGGAATCTCTCACCTCTGTCATATTGCAGTAGATCAAGTTTATAAAGGGCTTCTATTTTTAGTTCCAAATTTCAAATCGAGACATTCCGTGAATGGTTTCTTTTCGGTGGAATACGTTTGTCCTAGCAAACACTAGGCGACGACGTCTATTGGACCAGGGATAAGAAAGTAATATGTATCAATACAAATTGGCTCTGTGCATATGGATGTGGGGGGGGGTTCTGTGTCAATACTAGAATAGTAAATAACTACAATAATAATTAAACTGAGCGGTCGTTGATCGAATCCGTGTCTGAGTAGGATCTTTGGCACCACTCTGCTTGTAGAGCCACCCTGTGTACCTGCGAGAGCAAATATCGGAGGAGTTAGATAACCCCCATAGCTCGCTTAGCTTGGAACCCCTTTGTTGTCGTCCTGACAACGTACCCCTCAATAGTTAGTTGTCCATGATGTCTGTGTAATTCTAAAGTACGGGCGAAAAGAACCCGATTAGCTGTGCGGTGCAGCAAGAATTGTGCATTACAAACACCCTTTTCTGCCGAGGGAGCAGGAATAGACAGTTTTGGCGTGAAGCTATGAATCCATAATTGCAACAAGTATTGTTGTCGATATCGATATCGCAGTAATTACTGCTCTCTATTTCATTGCAGTATAATATCCTACGATCCCTGCTTTGGACACCCATGTGTGGCATTGCACTGGGAGGATGCATAAAGCAAGCAACCCTTTGGTGGTTACCCTGTGAGGAATTATAGGATCTTCAAAAGTACACATTAGAAAACCCAAGGGGATAGACACATTTAACACAAGAAAAACACGTAAAATATAGAAACTAGCAAAATTACTTCCGGTCTCATGTTGCGCGAAGATGGGACCATCGCCGACACGGTCAAAATTCATCTGGAACATTCAAAGACATTACAGATATAGATGATTGGAGGTTGTGTGATTTTAAATGTATCGGACACTCCCAGCTATGTATATTTATGTATGAATTTCGGACAATCTTACGATTTATATTACCGAGAGATGTTTTTTTTAAAAGCACATAAGGGTATCAATTAATCATTGTGAATTGCCAAGCGCATCAATGTAGAGATAATACATATACACGATTATATATGAAATATGCGCGGAAAATGCGACCACCGGTAGACTCTGAAATAGATTTTAGAGAACAGGGTCTGTTTTGACAGCTTATTTTGAATAAGTGCAATTTTAATGGTAAATAGCCTTCTACATATATTATATGTGATTTTGCTGGTGCACTAATCAGTGCCAATAACCCAAACACTGCGAGATTAGGGGGGGGGGAATAGGACCAAACCTTAGATGCAAGATTATCCAGCGTTGATTCATGATGGCTACTAGCCGAGCGCCGCCGCTACGCGGCGGTAATTTAGGTTTGGTCCAACTTGATAAGGCCTTCTCGCCTCCGCTGCGAGACCTCTCAGTTTTAAACCACCTATTTGTTTATCGATTTGTCTGAATGTCAGTACAGACGGCGTCAAAATGGTTATGAGAGGCAGAATATTCGTCAATGATCGATCGTTGCTGGGTCAGGGATAGCTGATGTCTTGACGATAAACAGGAAAGAGGTGCAACAGCCCACCTGCATGTCGTATTATAAGCTGCTCATGACCTACCCCACAAACCTCGTGATAGGTAGCCTGAGCTTCGCTCGAGCGGTCAATATTAGTCTGCACTGCGAAGCCAACTCATGCAATCTTAGTTTTGCGGCCTCCTGCTCTTGTGACAAAGTATTCCGAGAAATGCATTTCCTTGATGCAGATTTTCGTGATTGATCCAGCTCCCTTTGCGCGACGACAACGCTTGCCATTGGCAGATATATTACCGTTCTTAGCTGAGGTGGACGGTTCGAACGACACGCACGAAATTTATAAGGTTATGTGGGGGTTCTTATATCGAATACAATATATAATGAAGCTCTTTGTTTTATCATAAACAGACCCAATAAATTACCAGGTATTCACGGATAATTTATCGTACCTTCGATCAGATCCCTCATAGCTCTGAAATAAATCTCAGAAAATTTAAATGTCTAAACCGGTTTGCGCTACTATCCGAAACCTTCAGACCGCTATCTACCACCGGGGACGGGGGTGGGCTCGTCTTCGAATGTGAGCTGTGTGTTCCGAGACAGCAGACAGCAGTCGATGCGCGCCGTAGCTCTAAGCGCGAAGCACTTTACGCGCTTGCTTATCTATAACTACCAAGTGTCATGTCGACACTACGGAAAATGAATGATTTCTACCCTGTCAGCTCGTTCGCATAGGAACTTATAGCCATGGCGGTGCCGCAGCCCCTGCCGATACCGACCAACGATATACCAGACGAGTCGTAGAGTACACCTACATTCTTACTGGCAGACGTCACGGAATAACCAATACTATCGACGAAAGTTGAGCGTGGCCAACAGTGGAGACCAAGAAGATGCTACCGAGCAGCACAGCCTAGCGAATGAGGTTTGGCACTGAGGAGTAGTTGCGCAACAATGGGTCTTGGGGTACCGCCGATGTAGGGTATCGTGAACGTCGCAGGCTAAGCGGGAACAAAGTGACAAAGCCGCCGCTACAATGCAGGAGTAATTGAGAGAACGTTACAGAAGTGGAGTATCCTTGTGGCGGTTACAACTAGGTTGGTCACACCAAAGAATATGTAAAAACGGCTAGGTTGGTTTTTAGTTATGACTCGATCAGTGTACTAGATTTTGTTGAAACACACGGGGTAATAGAAACAGCCGTAGCACACCGGTTCAGCATTTAACCTACAGCGATTTTAGTCATTTTCTCCGTTCAAGAAGCGCTGACTGCTGTTGAGAGGAGGAAAGACCTGGCGCTGCCTGAGGTGGAGACTCGCCACATCGATCTGCTGTACGAAAAGCTGGCATCGAGCGAGCGTTGTGAGTGGGTCGAAGCTGTGTTGACTCGGAAGCAGCACGAGGATGAGGGTAAGGAGCTGACAGGGGAGAAGAAGAAGCTTACTGAGGGCAAGAAGCTGCTGGAGAAGACGTACGGCAAGGACCACATGTTTTTCGCTCTGCGCGACAAGTGCGTAGAATTCGAGGCGGGACAATACAAGTACAAGGTTTGTTTCTTCGGTAAAGCGACTCGACCCGAGTCAATTGAGGACGAAAACCTAGAAACGATAATGTGACGGTGAAGGAGATCAAGTTCTTCAGCGGTCAAAAGTGCTGAAGCGGGGCTAACCGGTCGCTGACAGTCAAGTTGGAATGTAGTCCAGTGCCGATGGGGTTATCCGAAATCGAGGAGCCCAGCACCTGTGTGTAAACGGCCAAGCTGTGTACGCCTGTTGTGTACAGCCAAGAGGATCGTGAGCGGATCATGACTCTTCATGACGCGAACTCACCACATCGAAACTAAGGTTGAGCCTACACTGTAAGAAGGGATCTAGAAAGGGTTAGCTCGTTGACTTGGTGAGCCAAAATGGGTCGCTGAGGCATGCTGTATGAACTGGCAGGCATCAAACGAAATATCCAACCCCCAAAAAGCATAGCTACCACAGCGTAGTTCGCTTTTTATTGTGCTGAACTAGTAGTATTCTACTACGCAGTACTTCAACGCCTTGATTCCTAACTTCGCATCGCAGAAATGAATGAAATTCAACCAAAAATCGCGAATTACATTGTCGAAATAGTCCCTTCGTCGAGTCGCAGTACGTCGTGAATGTCCTCCATACTCTTTCCAGCGTGGAACCAAGCTTTGTTGGTGTCATCATCAGTTTGCCTTTTCCTACTTAAACCATAATTGGTAGAATTTACTCTCATCCAATTTGGCACCGCTCCAAACCTTGGACATGTCTTCCAGTTCCATGCCCCGACTCCTCAAGACCGTAAAGAGTTCCTCCGGTGTTTTGCCCTCCCTCAACAAGTTGTTGGCTGCTTGCCTCTCCGACTTTCCGAGTCGAATCCAGCGGTCGTAGATTTTAGCCGAAGTTTTCCCTTGGTGTATCCACGCTTTGGTGATGGCTTTGTCCGAAAACCCGGGTTTAAGCATGCTCCTGTACTTCCTCAACAACACCTGGTCGCTCACCTTGGTTTTTCCTTTCCGAACCATCTCGTTTAACTTCGACAAGCCTGGGATACCCCTCTCTTCAGCATTGTTGACATCGTCGTCCTCAGGCGCGAAATCATCAGACCTTAACAGCCGTTTGCCAGACGTGCCACGGTACTCAGCAGCAGCAAGGGAAAGTTTAGCGTTTTGCGCGGCAGCAGCTTCTTGTTCATAGTCAACAGCTGATAGGCGAGCATCACACGAAGCGATGACAATACATACTGCTAGCAGCAGCACGTATGGGAGACGCATCGGGTTCTCGAGTTGTGGTCTTGAGGTTTGAGGCGAAAATCGAAAAGTGAGACTGATAGGTTGTTGCTCTACAATTGATGGAATGGTGACGTTGTATGATGCTGGTGAATGGTGGCCTTCTATTTTATTTTCCCAGTAATTATTAATACAGACAACGACGGTGAAATCCGACCTCTATCTGGACACTATCCTCCATATAGAGTTAAAGTATTTCACGTGACAGTAATATCCGCCCAAGGATTTGATTGGTTGAAAGGGGCAGTTTCCATTCAAAGCCGGTTCATAAAGTACAAAACTGCTTCGAGAAAGTACAAAAATGATGCCAGAATCAACAAATCATGATTTGAATGTACAGAAACGTCGGAATACTGGATACTGATTAGTTGAAACTGCTGTCTTAAGCGAGAAAACCAAGTTTGGACACGGGCGCATTTCTAAGGTATGGCGGATTTCACCGTCGTTGTCTGTAACTGTTCTCTATTGAAAATGATGATGAGGTATGTGGATGAGATCTGGTACAGCTGTTTTATTCCAAAGGCCATCCACAGACAGTCGGCGGAGAGCATTGCGCACAGAAGAGTCTCTCTCTCTCTCTCTCTCTCTCTCTCTCTCTCTCACTCTCTCTCTCTCTCTCCATAAACTCATTTGAATTAACCTATTACAAGTTATTAGAAGAGACTCTAATGATACATATAATTTCGTCAGCAATTACCAGGCCTGTCTATATATCGGCACCGCGGCCTTTCCCTGTGTGATGTCGACGCGGGAGTCGCTGTTGACGGGGTCTTCCGGGTGGCTGCTGCTGGTGTCGGTCGGGTTGTGCTAGTTCCGTCGGTGTTGGTCCCCACTGTGTTGGCGCTGTCGTCTGATACAATACTCTACATCAATCGCATACCGTATAACCTTAGTTAAGGGATATGGAATACACCGTCATCTAGCCAATCAGAGGCTACAAGTACTCATCGATTTTTTATAACGTTCCCTAAACTAAACTTGATAATTGTATGTAGGCCCCTTTTACGTAATTTCACTCCGCATTTCTACACGTGTATCCCATAACTAAGGATATACGGTAATGTATTTCTAGTATTTGGAATATCACCTTCCATTATTGTTGTTTTCTTCGGCCCGGTATGTCTCGCCCATGAGTAGGAGGCTGCAAAGGCTACTGCGGCACGACATAAGCAAGAGGGAGGACGATGACACAGGGCACGCCCTCCAGTAGTGAAGAACGGTAAAAAATCTTGCTTAATAAATCTCACTCCGCAATCTACTTTGCAGCGCGCAATACGCCATAATTGATAATATGGAGGACACCAAAAAAAAATCGAGGAAACCCAGGGTGCCACACTACTTCTAAAAAGCATTGCGTGCTATCTCAGTCCCCTCAAAGCTCTAATCAATAAAGATATGCGGCTTCTTCGTGCGGTGTTTCTAGCAATACATACACTGGTACTCGTATCCTGAGGTTCACGAGCGTGCTACGGACGCATTGCTTTGCTTCACCAGAGTGAAGTGAGGCCCAGAGATGGGATAGTATATCCACAGAGCAGATGTCTACCGTTTATCACCGCAGATATATAAGCCATCCATGACGGACGTGATATTACCATTCACAACTACTAGCGTGCTCCGCACCGCTGCCGCGCCAGCCCCATCCAGCCACGCGCCGTGCTTCTTCGCCAGAAAGAGCTGCAGCTTGTCTGCATCGACGTCCTTCAAGTCATTCTTCTTCTCCTCCTTGATCGCCTTCTTCAACTTGCTCACCTTCGCACCATCGTCGATCTCCACATCGAACAAGCTTTCTACCTGACCGACAATCGCGCACTGTAGTGAAAGCAGCACCATATTTCGTCAAGGCAGCGAGCACTTCGTCATGAGGTTGACTACATGAAGGCCAGTTGTTAACTACGAAACGAAGAAGAAAAAAATACACGCAAACTAGAGCTAGTAAGCGAGCCATGTAGTGTATAAGTTTTCCGTTAGGGCGAGAGTGGTGATGAACCAGTCTGCACGTAGGTCCAACAACATGCTAGCTACATTTATAGTACACCAACAAACAAACAGTTACCAAACAGGCGTCTCAACAATACAATTAGCGTTCTACGTAGCATTTGCTCTTGGTGGGCTAAGCATTCGCTGTCACGTTATCCGCGGTATTGAGACTCGAAGTGTGGTCTAGAAGAAAAATCGAGAATGAATTAGAATGAGGTGGAGGTTTGGCCTGGCAGGTCTTGCTTCGGGTCGGCACATTGAACCTGCGAAACTTTAGCTACCATCTGAGCACGATCGTCACGATCGGACTCAAGTGCTAAACTATGCTTTTGACCTTGTTGTTGCCAACGCGGAGCAGGAAAGGCGGAAGTCACCAAGTTGTAAGGCGTTCCTTGCGGGTCGGTGTTCAACGTTAAGCTTGTGGTCGTGGAAACCATGGCATTCGTTCGGCTAATTACCGTATACATGTACGATAATAATTCACTTCGCCACGCTAATAGCGTGGTCTGAAACTGCACAGAAGAGCATACATACGCGCCACTGAGTACCGTGCGCAACTCAGCAGCGCGTCTTCTAGGTGAGCTTGTACGACAGCTTCTGACGACTCTCCTTCAGTCTCCCAGGCTAAATAGCCCCACGGATATGTAGGCATGCAGGTAGACATACACGCAGGCAGGCGGGCAAACTGAGGGGAGGCGGTTAGACAGCTTCAAGAGGGCTTGTTTTGAAAATGAACGAACAGGATCGGAGGCGGAGAACACTCCTCCATGCCAAAAGTGGGGTCATACTCAATGCTTTAAGCTAGGTAAAGCTTTTTACCACTTCTGTAGTTACGAGGTACCCAAACGATCATCAAACGCCACAGTGTACAATAACCTAGGCAAGGTGGTAGAATCACATTCTTTTGCAGTACTGGCACATAAAGTTAGTTAAACCACATACGATTGTGGAGGTAGCACAGAGGATTACGGTGGTAGCACAGAGCTTTGTGGTAACAGCACAGAAAACAATGGCATTCCACACAATTGTGCGGTATTCACCATCGGTACAACCGGTCTGTACTATTAGTTTAACCAATCACAACTGCGAAGCCTAAACGAGCAACCTTCAAAGTGTTATCGGGCATCAAGATCCTTCCTTCGAGTCGAAGGAAGGGCACATGGCTGTAATTCGCGACTCGCGGGTTGGACAAGTGTCGCCGTTAGCAATTCGTGCGCGCCAAAGAGGCGCGAAGATGATACAGCAGAGTGTGGAGGGTGCAAAGCGTCATTTGCGATGCTATGTGCCTGCGTGTGGGATTCAAGTACCTGGAGGACGGATCAGCGGTCATAAGTCTGAATCGGCGGCTCCGACAAAGCTCTCCGTAGGCAACTCGCATGCGCCTAAGCAATACGAAGGAGATGCAGCAATCTGTGGTGGGTGAAAGCGCTAACGGCGATGCTATTTACTGAAACATGGGTGCTAGGTGCAATTCGGACAGATCAGTGTCGGTAACATGCGATCGGCGACTGTGCCGAGGCTCGCCGCAGGTAGTTCGCACGCGCGCAAGTTAGACGAAGGTAATGCAGCAAGGGATAGTTGGTGAAAACGCTAACTGTGGTTGCTATGTGCCTGAATGTGTGTGGGCACGCGACTGGAGACGAAACGACGGCTATAGCTTTGGCTGGGCTGCTCCTGCGAGGCTCGCCGTAGGCTGTTCGTGTGCAGTGATACGGTAGGAAATGAAAGAAGTATTGCGATGAGGCTGAGAGGCGCTAATGGTGATGCTATTTGTCTAAATGGAGGTTACACGTACTGTTGGTGCGTAGCTGCGGCTAAATGGGTGCCCATAATTTTGTGAAGGGGAGTGGGTCACTATCGTACCAGTCGAAGATGCAATAGGATAGATCTGATGAAGAAGATAAACAAAACGCAGAAGGAAAACTTCAACGATCGAATTACAGGTACACTGAGTTTGTCTAGAAGGGAAGTACTGGCCTCGAATCTACCATTCTGTTACTGAGCGATCTATCGAATCTTCCTGATGGGTACGCCCAGTTAAAGCAACAACGGCTTCAACTCGACGTGACATCTACGTCGTCATTTTGAGTCGTTTTCAGCTTGTAACTCTTACGATCAACGAATGCATCATCGAGGCGATACTTTCAACTGAAAACACCCACACCAGATTTGTTGCCTACTTCTCTGAGGAGAAGGTTTAACAAACCGTTTGTGATGTGGCGGTTCTTCAAGGCTCCGGGTTTTGCTACTGCAGTACTAAGAACACGTAGAAGCAGTTGATTAGGCACGCCAAGCAACACTACTAGCTCAATCTGAATTTTTTTTTGAAATACTTCTTGTTTTAATAGTAGTAGTAGTATTTTTCTGGGTGCTTCAAGAGGTTCAGGTGCTAGTAGCAACTTCTAACTAAATCATTTCGTGAAGTCGTACATCCACCGTTAACACTGGCAACTAGCATACAAGAAATGGTCCGTAAGACTTGCCTGTAAGAAACTACTGATCGAGAAACTTACATTGTAACTGTTAAGCAAGTGTATGTTCTAGCGAATGAAAGTGTTGACAGTTACAGCCTAGTCGTACAGCATACGCGCGGCTGTTGTTTACTTCATAAAACTTGCCTTTTACGTGCACTTCCAATATGGGTTAATATCACGATCTACGTTAGTTTCCGTGGATCACACAATTATAATAAAACGCTCAGTGATACGTAAGGCAGCCTGACGCGGCGGAAAGCCCGGTCGCTGACCACGTCGCTATGGCTCCGCGATGGTAGACGAATGGCACACTAGATTTAGCTCGATAGGATAACACAATAAAGCTCCTAAAGCTCCATTTCAGATAAAATCTTATCGGCCAATACACCACACTTCATTTTCCGTTCGCTTTAATAATCCAACCCAGAGGCCAGAATGACTTGTTCTCAGCGGCATATTGCTGACTGCATATAAATTTGCCATATCGATACACGAATTGCCTACTCCAAGCCTGATCCAAGCGTCAATCCCTACTTACACTATCCCGAGAATCAGACACTTCTATTTAGTCAAATAGCATCGCTGGCATAACCCTTTTATTCGTGTACGATTTGTATACGGCGATCTTTGTCCGTGCAGTTGTTTCCGAGTTATGGCCGTCAATACGTCTCCCCAACTCCTTACACTCACATTTCGACTAATAGCATCATCGTCAGAGCGCTTCTACCTCTAGTGAGCACTTCATATCTTTCCTATATCTTATCGGCGCACGAATTACGTACGGCAATATCTGCCCAAGGCTTCAACCTCGTGGTATGACCTTTAGTACATCAATCCATGGTGTAGCATCTATCTTCCGATAATTAGCATCACTATTAGGACTTCGCTGCCACCAGGAATGGCTGTAAGATCTTCGTGCACGTTTGCACAGATACGAATTGCCTACGGCGAAGTTCGGACGAGTTATGAAATCGATGCTGCATCCTGATGCATCACGTATTGACACCAAGGTTGCACGCCTGATGGATGGAGTTGCGCTATGGGAGGTAGAGGTTGCCGTTCAAGGGTGATGCAAATCGGTGCTGCTGATTAGGACGGCCACACATGCAATCGCGTGCTCCATTGGAGGAAATACCAGAAACACCGTTGGTTTTAGCACATCACACCGCGATTATTTATACTACATGCACGAAAGCATGATACACCCCATATGATATTGTTGTACGTTATCACATATGGTACACCCATGCGTGTCACCCAGTATTAGAAAATAGTACATGTAGCAACACTGTGGTGTATTTACGTAGCTGAAGACACGATGGGGAGCTGGCGAAGCTCCTGGTAGGTGTAGTCTAGCGTATTACTTCGAAATATTAGGTAAAAGGAAAAGTGATTTATCTAACGCTAGTCTAGCTGGTGCTGAAAGCGCTTGGGTGCCTTCGAGCGCCTGGTTGGACAAAGTTCGTGCCAACACATTTGTCGTTATACTTTCCAGTGTCAACCTTGCTATCGTGATAGGTCATCAACATTGTCGATATACTATCCAGTGTCAACATAGATGTCGTTATATGTCAGCAACATTGTCGATATTATCAGCTGCGTCGTACTGGTCTCTGTCGATACATTTAGTTGTGTCGACGGAATCCCTTAAAGTAACGTTAACACAACCAAACTGCACAAGCAACAAATTTGGTAATCCTTTTAACAACTGAGGGGTGAGAGAGAATATGATTACGTAATTGTCGCGTGATTTGCACACAAGCGGATGAAACTAATATTAGCTAATGAGATTGCCGTATTAGAATCGACCAGGAGCTCACATTGTGAGTCACAATGCATCCACATTCGAACTTGCTGTCGAAGAGAGACCAAGAAGAAAAATGCGCCGCGCTGCATGTCTACTATGGGTAGCTCCCCTGGTGGGTCTCGAACTGTCGGCAGCTGCGTCTCCTGGTCATAATGACACCCCAATCATGCGGTTGTTAAGGAGCGACACACAACCAGACGAAGAAGCAAGGTTGGCTATAAACTTCCCTGGCGCTAATAAACTGGTGGCCCCAGTAAAGTGGACAGGGTCCAAGATCACAGGAAAAGTGAAGGTCGAGACTATGCGTCTTCAAGGGAAATCGGCGGACGAGGCCTTCGTGCTTCTGAAACTTGACCGAGGAAGCTGCAGTTTATCCAGATGACAGGCTGGGTGGGTCAGCAAAAATCTATGGGCGACGTATTCAGGCTGCTGAGGCTTGACGATGGGGTGGGACAGCTCCTTACGAGCCCGAGTTTTACTATCCTGGAAACCTACATACAGATATTCAACAAGTTCAATGCTGGAAAGCAGACAAATGTTATCAAGGAAATGATGACATTTTACGGAGAAAAAGCCGTATCGACGACGCTCGAGGCGGCGAAGAAGGTTCCGAAAACGAGCGCACTGGCAACTGATCTGCAAGCCGCACAGTTCAGACAGTGGTTCGCAGATGGAGTTAAGCCGCCCAAGATTTGGAAAATGCTGGAGATGAAGAAAGCAACTTGGATGATGAACGCAGATGCGCAGGTTTGGCGCGGTTATAATCAGTTTTACAATCTGCAAAAGGCGACGGCTGCGGCCAAGTTGGCGTGATCTAAAGACACTCGAGGATAAACGTCGCTGACACGCTTTTCTCCTACGAAATATTTTCCCACGTTATGAAGTCCGCGGCGTCCAGTGGGCAGTGGGCAGGTATTGCTAATCAAAGGAGAATATAAAAAAATGGTTTTGGCAGAATGAAAACGGTAAAAAGTCGTCCCACGCATTTAAGTACAAATTTACGACTCTTAACTACAAATAAGCGTATTTTTGACGAGCCTAAACTTGAAACCTACGTAAGCACCACCACTATTCTTAGATTTTTATCTTCTACCTGTACACAACCATTTTTCAAAGTAATGAGAGTTTCAAATCAACCTTGACCAACAAAAATGCCGATTTTTGTGCTGATCGTAAGAGAAAGCCCATGTTGGTGGGAGTCATGAAGCTGGTTGTATGACTACCTTCGAAATGGGAAGATTGTTCGAAAACCTTTTACACATCTGTACGAAACTGGAGAGTACTTTATTCCTTCTCTGTCCCACCAATTTATAGGGATTTTGGTTTGTAGAACTTAAAGCGTTGTCCAAAAAGAAAAGCGATCTATTTTTTGGCTGCCGATTATTTTTCTGCTTTACAAAACTGAGGTCAAATAAAATCGTTGGCAAGTCCAAGCGTCGCGCCAATTTTTTCAGCTAAAACTTATTTAATTTCATGCTAACCCCCTATGATATGTTTCCCTTCAACTGCCGGAAGGAAGATCGCAGACGGCATCGGCCCGGACC
Organism: Phytophthora idaei; assembly: GCA_016880985.1. NCBI lineage: Eukaryota > Oomycota > Peronosporomycetes > Peronosporales > Peronosporaceae > Phytophthora > Phytophthora idaei. The sequence continues at coordinate 13,855 of QOKR01000336.1, forward strand.
GACCGCCGGCCCCAAGGCTGAGGCACCGCGTCGAGCGTGGCCCCATGCTCACTCGAATGCGCAACAGCTCCGTTTCAAGTGAGAGGACCCGCGGTCTTAAGACTTATAGCGAAGACGCGTATCGATCCGTGCGAGAAGTAAAAGGAATACAGGTGTGTGAATTCACTGTAAGCGCAAGAGCAGGGAAGACTCACAGGTCATCACGTAGTAGCGATGTACCGACTTGTCCAGCAAAGAGACTACACGCTCCATCTCTCGACAATAACGACAACATTTTAGTGTTGTAAATAGAGTTACTCACCACATACAAATCTCTAGTCAAATCATTTTGCCACATGGTTATGTTCTTTTCAAACTGTACTTATCATTTTGGGTTGGCAAATTCACAAACTGCATGCAACTTAGTGACCTAAACAAAAAATAATATTGTTGTCGGTGTGACTACGTTTTGGTGTGACTACGTTTATTAATACATCCAATAGCTATTATGCTGACCATAGCTTGGTTAGTCCAATTAGATTAATTGGGTCGGTAGTTTTTTTCCTTCTTTTTCTGAAGCCGGTATTACTAAAGCCGGTATTCCTGCTTCGCAGCTCCAGCTGGTGCAAGGAAGATTCTGTACAGACGCATTTTTGACTGAATCTGCCTAAACTGAGGGAATCAGCACGTTCGAATCAAATTTACATGTCAGGGCAATGGCCGTTGTGCTCGTTAGTTTATTTTTCGGCAAACCATCAAGTCTAGACACCAGGTAAATATAATCTACTGTCGCCGTGGTAGTGATTTTGCGCTTAGCTGAGGTTTTCATTGCCGTTGGGGTGGTCCGGGCTAAAATGATTATTCATACTACCACTGCGTTACTGGTGTTTTATGTTATCTTATTACAAGGCATCAACTTTCTAGCCGATATATGCATGATTGGCATTTCTGCTCTGCTCTGATCTAAAGGGTTAATCAAGGCGGGAATTTGCACTCGTCCGCAAATTTGAGCAGAATTGAGACTATGGGCACCGAAAAACCGAAGCCAACTACATCTTTTGAGAGGGATATCTAATTCATTGTAAAAAATTTAACAAGAACTTTCAATAGAATGTCAACGATGCCACAATTTTTTTTAATGGTAATTCGATCTATCGCGAGTTCTGTCTGCTCTAGTACATGTAATGACTCAGGGACTGTGCGTACGACATGTCGACGTCTTAATATCTCGGGAAAGCCGGCGAACGAATAATAACATTAAGAACGAACGATTCATCCGGCTTGAGATCTTCAGATGGTGGTACGTGAGTTGAACTTGTAGTAATACCAAGATAGTACAGGTGACAATCGATCGACGTGGTATCCGATATCGTAGCGCCCTCGTTCATTCTAAGCCTCATTTTGAAATCCGCTCGGAACTCGCAAGCCCTCCACGATCCTTCTTCTTCCAGTTTGGGATGCAGCTTCACCACGTTCTCTTGGTTGCGGCAATCCGTGTACAGGGGTTGTCCGCGTCCAAAACAAATCCGAAAACGTCGAAGTTGAATGGGTGGTATCCCTGCTCCGAATACACCTTCTCCGGTACAGGGAGTTCTGCCGTACTCGGTACCTCTTTGCTATCCTGGTGTGTGCGAAGCGCCCGAGTGGGTGGATCAGATCGGCGACACCTTTGTAAAGCGACTTCTGTCCGCTGATCCCATGCCTGCTACGAATGTGTGGCTTCTGCAGGGAGGCCCCGGTTTTGCTTCCAAAAATCGTGAGTTACTGACTGTGCCCAATCAGCCTTCGCATCCTATCAAAGTGCTCATTTATGAGAATATTTTTTGTCCAAAGATGAGACCAAAAATGGGCCTCGAGTATGGAGTGGTCATTTTATCAAAAAATATTAATTTCAAACCAATTTGTTAGTTATACATAGATTTCATGGACTGATACGGATTAGTTTCATCTCACCCCAAACTGAGATGCGAAGATATTCTTACTATTTGGTCAACTATATACTGGTCGGTTTGAGTGCATGTAGTTTAACTATACGATCTAGAGAAGGTGACTTCATTCTGGGATCTCCTCGTCGTTGTTGTGAAATGTGAAACGTTGTCCGTCACGGCCGAGCCGATGTGACCAGCTACGCAGTAGCACACCGTCCATCCAGAATACCTTCATGGTATGCGCAGTGTAGTAGTAAGGCATGTTTCTTTGAGCGCAATATATTCACCAACCAGTATTGGCCACCTCGAGAGTCTCAATCGTCTGTAGTGCTTCATTCCGTCGCCCTCAACTTGAAATTTTCAATGGTTTAAAAACAAATTGCTCGATAAAAGACCGTTTTTAAACATGTCTAACCGGTTATTAGTTTTGGATTAAAAAACTGACCGATCTATAGTCTCGAGAGATGCATCGTTGGGCAAATTATTTGCTGAGCTATTTTTTTTTCTTTTACGAGAATCTTTTTACATTTTTACGAAATAAGTGGTTGGCGATGGCCACTTCTGAAGATGGCGTGGCAAAAGAAGGGAGGGGGGGACACACCTCGTTGCTTCAAAAGAGCTACATGGTGGAGTGGCTCAAGGTACCGGAGCATTTCAACCTCATCGTGGGTAAAACAACAAGCGATCGAGCAGATGGATTTGGCGGTGCTCAAACAAAGCTGTCACGGTTTGGTAAGGTGGCTGGATATGTGTACGCGTCGTGCATCACGACCTTCAATCAAGGCGAACCAGATACGGTGAAGTGGGACGCTCGCACTTGCCAAAGGAGGTGGACGTCGTATTTTATAACCTACAAGACGACTAAACAGCGGCTAGATAGTGAGAACTTCTGCGCGCAGCTAGTATACTAGAGAGCGGTTGTTGCGTACGGCTTCCTTTAGCTTGCTGCGTGACTCCAGCGCCACGTGGCTCCAGCGGTCTTACTGTGTGCGGCTTGTATACTAGAGAGCTTCTGCGCTGTCGGAGGGCTTGTGCACGAGAGAGCTTCTGCCCGCAGGACACGGAGATGGCCTGTGGGTGGTGCTAAACCCGGAGAAAGCTGTGTGCTACAAAGTAAAAAATATATGGTAAACACAGGGTGGGACGCTTCCATCTTTCGCCCGGTTCAAAGTTGCAACGGTGGATGAGACACGGCAAGAAATGAGAGTGATACTTACCCAAAAATGAAGCTCACTAATGATGAAGCACACTAATGAGTACATTGAAACCCCCTAATGTGTCCGTCTGGTTTTGTTTACTGTAGTCGAATACCAGATGAATATGCTGTACCAACAACTCAAGGGAGCCGCGAACGTGTATACGATGGGGGCCATCGCGAGACCGGACGTAGTACGTTTCTGGATTGCGCTGCAGCGCAGGCAATTGCGAGCGGCTCACCTCGAGGAAAATTCATGGACCCATCAGAAGTTCCTTCGTGCGCAGAGGCACTGACTGGAACGCAAGTACGGAGATCTCGCGTCGTTCTCGACGATAAGTGCGGCAAAAGATCTGGTAACTTTGATTTCTGAGTTCTCCAATACTATCGTGCACGGCACCAGCTATGGCTCGATATTGGTAGAACGCGTTATGCACCTCGCCCCTCCCCAAGTTACTGATTACGTTTTGGATGGAGTCGTATCTACTACCAGTGCGCCAGCTGATAAGTTTCCGCATTTTTCACATTCGAACGATGGCAAGGTTGGCAACACTTTCATGAATCTCTGCGCGCGAGACCGTAGCTGCAGTCCCCGTTTCAAGAAGCCACATACCTTAGCATCTACTCTTCATCCGGTGCTGGATAAATTTGACAACTACCCCAACTCAACTTGTGCAGCGATTATTGACCTGGGGGTCGAGGCTTCCGCGTCGTCTAACCTTCGGGTTTTCTTGAGCATGCTACTACCAGACTCGGTCATGCGCAAGGCTACCCCTCCATTGGTTTACGGACTCAAAAGCTGTGAGCCGAAGGACATCGACGTCTTGAATTATTTTTTCACACGCTATGCCGAATCCATCGGCGACGAAGGTCCGTTTTTCTCCGAACTGCTGTACTATCTCATCGTTTTCTCGGAGCTATGGGAGAGACCGCAACCGTCGATGGCTGAAATGACAAAGCGTTTTACGGAATTTGGCATCAGCGCTGAAGCAAACCCGATACCTCCGTTGTACTGTGCGTTCTCCAAAGAAAAGTCGAAGAAATGCAACAAACTTAAGCTCGGCAACTATGATGCACACGGGATCATCTTCAAGCGCGACGAGTACTGGAATGTGAACGCTACAATTCCTAGCCAAGCCAGTGTTTTATCACTGAGTAGCAAGCTAGACGCTCAGACACCGCATAAGTATGCGAAACAGCTTCTGGAATCACTTGACGGTGGTAATAGGGTGCTGATCACCTTTGATTATTCTATTCACGGTGCACTTTTCTGGACACAGCTCGATGAAGAAACCCCATTGAGTGAAACATGTGGAATGAAGACACTTGGATCCTACGTCAAGAGCAAGGGTGATCTGTCCAGTCTGGATAAATCTTGTTTGGATGAGATTCCTGGATTTCTGCAGATTGACTATCAGAACGCGTACTTCGGAACCGACGATGCATATGACGGAATCATAAATTCGAGCTCCGGTAGTAGTTAGGCGCAACGAAGGAGCACTTACAAGAACTGTTAGATGTGAGCTCCTGCGGAAAGATTTGGAAATGGCTTTTGGACAGCGCAACTCGGCATCAGGTTTGGCAAGACGGTTCACGAAAGCTCACCAAATAGGTGCGCAGGAGGTAGGTATAGAGAACTGTGCGTACGAAGAGCCACGCATAAACAGATAAATGGACTTCTATCGAATATGGACGCAATGATGACGGGTTTTTTGCAAGTATGCAGAGGTGTTTTCTTTCGCCATTGTTTTCATGTACATATTGTCAGCGTCTAATGGTCCAGATACCGCAACGCAGCTGACAGCACAGATCGAAGGCGCAGCCAATATCGCACTCTGCCTCCTCAACTCCAACATCATGCATACAAAACCCAGCACTATTCTCAACATTGTTTTTGTTTTTTAATTCTCCGACGGCTACTCCCCGGCGTAGTTGAATGTGGCTGATTGAAAAATGTCGTTAGCTGGGCTAAGTGACAGCAATGCAGTAGTCCGTAGTGATGTTAATGACAAGTGTGCAGATCAGGAAATGAATAATGCCACTAGTTTGCATTTTGTCTGAGCGTATTTCCTACACAGTAGTATTTCGTAGTACGACCGAACATCTTTAGCAACGTAACCGTTCTACATACTGTATCCCTGTAGTTTGTAGTACACCAGAAACATACTTTTGAAGTAAGTATTTTGGGTTTCTTTCGACAAACCATGGGGTCGCTATGAGATGTGATCGGTCGAAATTCATAATTATACTGGGAATACCGAAGAATGAGTGATGGACTGCCCCCAACGGATTAATTCCACGGTACTGCGTGACGTGCGCGTAACCTGGGCAAAATTCGTACAACAATCAACAGTACAGTGCTTCATTACAGTATCCCAGTACAACTCGACAGTACTTGGACATGCAATAACATTTTTCTTTTTGTGTTTATCCCTGCATCATGAAATTTACATTGTTTCACAGAAACATGTTAGCGCAGCAAAAATTATCGGCAATTTAACGTAAATTATTGGCGCATTCTAGCGAAACATTTGACTTCAGTCCATCCGAGAGACTAGTTTCTACAAAAACTATCGTATCCTGTCAAACATTCGATCAAAGTAATTTCCAATCGGTATTTTTTCCGCTATCGTTTTGTCTGCTGTACAGATATCGATTCCTGTAGAATCTCCTCTGAATTATGCAACAAACGACTTGTATTAGCTCCACTAAAGTACTGTCTAAGAAAGAGACCCCCAACCAACTCGAAGTGCCATGCTTCCGCATCGTCGCACACTTTTGCTGTCCACAGAAGTCGGATCTGCTGGGTGAGTCTGCTTTTATGGCAAGCTTTTCGCCGCCGTTCCCCTGTCGAAGTCAGGGAGAAAACATGCTAGAACAACTTCTTCAGATCTCACTCGAGCGGTGGCAAAACAGTAAAGTCAGTATCGCAATAGTCACCACAGACCGTGGGCCACAGTAGTCATAACCATAGCTAAATTCTACGAAGTATTTCTTTTTTCTTTCCATTCAGAATTTCGCAGTGGCACGAAAAGCATCGTGCGCTCATTTACCGTAGTGCGTCCTACTGTTTGATCTTTTGGGCGAACTGTTGTCCATGTAGTGCTACCGTCCTTAACCGCATAAAAAAAATATACAAACCATGTACAACGATTAGTTTTTGACAAGAATCATGAGATGAATACACGAGAAAGAAGGCGTCCAGGCACCGGGACTTCAGCGCGATCGTGCGTCAGCGACAACTTCGCGACTGTCAATCTCATTCAGAGATGACCGATAGCAGTGATGGCCAAAAATGAATAGCAGGTATTGGAATTTTGCAATACCAGAAGAAATACCTTACTGCAGGCGCTCTGACGTATTGCAGTAAGTACTGCAACCCCATAGAGTAGTGCCGTACTTATTTACAGCGATCTCGAAAATCCTTTTTCATATTTGTGTATTTTATTCGCGCTCAGTGATTCCGCTACTTGTCTCAGATATACTGAAAGAGGCTATTTTTCAGCCAACCAGAAGTCCGGAAATGGGGAACATTACAGACAGATAGAGACGGACTATTGTTTAGGATTTTTGTCAAAGCACATAATATGTGCTTTATTTACAATTTATCAATACGAACAACAAATTTAATGAAATTTTCGCCTGAATCCGGTTATGTTATTACTTAAAGTACTCTAGAATGAAGGACAGCACGCCGTTTCGGGGGCATCTGTGTCAGCTGAGCGCGTCTGTCGTCAAGAAAGGCCTGTTTCTCAATAGCGCTGACGTGGTGGCGGTGACGTGAAGTACTGCAATAGTATTGCAAAGTCGCCGGGTATTGCAATACTTACTGCAGGTAAGCAAGGTAGTTACAGTATACCTCAGTATACCTACTGTAACTACATTGCTTGTCTGCAGTGAGTACTATTGATATTGAATAAAAAAATTGAGCACTGCTCTAGCATCATATTCCTGTCCTTCAACTGGTCCGCCGCAGCCGCAATAGGAATTGTCATCTCTTTAATTTGTCGGAACGCCCAGCAAGGTATTTTTGGCCATCACTGACCGATAGCAACACTGGCTTGCGAATTCGAACGTCGGCTGTATTTTTTTTACACAGCAAGGTCTATCTGGATACGAGTACTACATCAATAAGGATGAGTTTTCCAAAAGTTAGTGGATACATGATCGAATGGCCAAGTACGAGAAGGAAGTGCCGCACTTCTCGGCCATCACTAACACAAACAAAGCGTCGCTCTGTTGGGCGCTGGTGGATCTGAACATGCCCCTGAAGATAGAGATCGAACTCGTGGGGTTCCTAGAAGGCGCCTAATTGGCGACCAAGACGCACATATGAATCGAAATTTCGAACGATTTAAGTGACTACTGCAGTTCGAGTTTCTGTGAGAACTTGAAACAGCCTGCGCGGGTACGTTGGAGGACAGGGTTATGACACTGGAGCCACAGCATATTGACATTGAGTGAGAGTATCATAGCGGCAGTACGCGCAGTTGACATACGGAGTACAAATTTGATGTTTTCTTTTTTAGTTTAAAATATAAACTTGCATGCTTGAATCATTATTGTATTGGTGCGCAGAAATGTTTAAATATATATTACCAATCCCATAAAACATCTTGCCGTCTGTAAACTCTTCATAACTGCGCCAGCAAAAGCATTGTGTGGCCATGTATGCTTTTCACTGCACAAGGGACAACGGCGATCTAGGGTGTTCAAACTCGACAGGTAGGATGGCGTTTTATAGCACAAAAACACTGAGAGAGAAAATGTATTCCCAGTGTAAGTCGCAGACGATCTAGTTCGTAATTAACGATTTTGTCAAAGAATTAATTAAAACCTCTAAGAAATATAGATATGTTAGTTTGAGTTCATATAGCGGAAGCCGAGTTTGATAGAGGGCCGCAAGTATCGATACTTATGCGCGAGTATGGAGCTTGACCAGAGCCGATTGTTGTCACGTCGGTTGGATAAAGAATATTGTATAACATATAAAATTGTATGAATACGCTGGCGAAATTTATAAGAACAAAATAAATAATGAAATGCTAAATACGTAATATATTTTTTATCCTTATTATTTTTTACGGATCGCTGCATGCACCTCACTTTCAAATCGAGATGTGTCGCATTTGGCGACGGCAAGCACTGGTGTTGGCGGGTGCCAGGCGCCGGAGCTGGCGTGGGAGGACCGACAAGTACTGCAGCTATTAAGGGTTAATGCAACAATCACGGTATCACGTCGCAGATCAGCGGTACCACAGCGACCGCCGACTACGGCCACGGTGGATACAAACCATCTCGCTCACTAATCTCCATATTATTGTCGATGAGTTCGCTTCCTGTTGTACGTAAGAAAGTGGATATGTTCGACGTCTTGGATTGGTGCTAGTTCGATACATGCGCTCGTTGGAAGTCGTGAAATACAAGTGATTTGGTGCAACTGGTTACAACAGCTACCGTACACTCTGCGTTGACCAGACTTGGCGCGTTTAGACCACGGTATCAGAGCAGGAAATAAAGCACAACGAATCTATTCTGAAACTCGTTCATGTTGAAGCTATGTAGTAGCCTTTTTAGTATCTGAAAACAATGTGAGGCTCTTGCTCCACCGAGCTGGGAACAGGTACAGCCAAGCTGTAGTGGCAGTGCTGCCAAGTGGGAAGTTCGGGCATTCAGGGTTCAGCTTGGCCATGAGGCCGGTCATGGCCGCCACGCTGTCCGCAGGCTTCAGCGTTGCCTTGCCCTTGGTCATGTCCGTGTCCACGTATCCAGGGTGCACCGACACGACCACGATGCCACTAGAGCGCAGGTCGAACGCAAGCGACCGAGTAATCATGTTGAGGGCCGTCTTGGAGGACGGATAGCCGTAGCCAGCCTGCTTGAAGGAATTCACTGTGTCATTTGTGTAGCTACCGATGCTGCCGAGGAATGATGAGAGTTGCACGACGGAGGCGCCTCCATTGGCCTTTGCCGCGAGCTGCAGGTTGGGTAGCAATGCACGCGTCACGAGGAAGGGTCCGACGGCGTTCACCTCGAACAGGCTCATGAGCGCGTCCTTGGTGCCAGTCTCGAGCTTGCTGGGGATACCAATACCAGCGTTGTTGATGAGCAGGTCGATGGGCTGACCCTCCAGCTGACGAGCTGCCTCGAGGATGGAAGTCTCGTCACTCGTATCCATAGCGACGGTCTTGAACGGGGCAAGCGCTTTCAGCTGCATATAGAGCAGAACAAAAGCAATGGTAAGCATAGCACCAAGAAGACCAACATCTCGTGACGATGCGTCCTACCTTTTCCGTGTTGCTGTTGACGCGAGCTGTTCCGATGACGTTCCAGCCAGCCTTCGTGTAGTGCTCGACGAAGGCGAGACCGATGCCGCGCGTGCTGCCGGTAATAAGGACGGTCTTCTTGGTGGAGGCCATGATTGAAACGAGGGTGAGAAGAGTGGGTGGGGTGGTTTCTTGGGGAGCTTGAGATGCTGAAAGTGTTTTGAAAAGTGAGGTGGTCTGCCAACTACGCTAATTCAACTGCAGGACACGAGGCTACTGCCGGTCATGACTCAATGCACCGACGATCTCTCATTGAGGAGAGGGTCAACTGGCATAAGCATAAGTCAGCGTCAACACGCTACTAAAACAATCACTTTTATTGATTGCCATGTTCTGAGTCTGACCAACATTTTCGGGATAAATGTATGCAAATACTGAAATACTTAATCGAGAGAAACAAAAACAAAAACTGGATGACGCAATACAGCTCAAACGTCTCATTCCTAGTATTATAAGCGACCGAGCGGTTAGGGATCACGTTAATTAAGTAGACACCATTCCAAACTGCTTTATATTACTCGGTATATAGTTGGAGCATCGGAATGCGAGGCAGATAAGGAGTGAGTGCCGGCGGTGTCTCCGTTGATGGTGTGTCCGTCACTGGTCATTGGGGTCTTCGTTCTCAGGCGACATGGTTTTACATCAAGATCTCAAGCTGGAAAAAAGTCGATGGTCTTCTGCGTGAGTGATTTATTAATGTAGTTGTATCGAACGGTACATGTATTCCCGTGCTGCAGCTACGAAGTTCTTCTCGAACGACTACGGCTTACCAGGGGACGTTGCCACCGCTGAAGTGGAAAAACTTGCCGCTGTCCTCTGGGGTCGCCGCGGCAATGATCTTCGCCATACCACCGACACTGTCCTCGGGAGTGGTCTGCCCCGTGTGGCTAGTCATGCGGGTCACCACGTATCCGGGGTGCAGTGCCAGCGCAATGATCTTCTCGCCCTTCAAGTCGTGCGCCAGACTCGCGTTCACCATATTGAGCGCTGTCTTGGACGCGCGGTAGCCGTACATACCGCCCGAGCCGTTGTTAGTGATGCTTCCCATGAGGGACGTGACTTGGCCAACCGTGGCGGAGCCGCTCTTGGCCACCGCCAGCTTCAAGTTCGGCAGGAAGACGCGCGTCATGAGAAATGGACCCACAGCGTTGATTTCGAACTGCTTCATCATGCCGGCCTTGGTGATCTGGTCAATGCCGCCTCCACCGCCAATGCCGGCATTGTTGATCAGCAGATCTATGGGCTGGCCCTTGAGTTGCTCGGCGGCGGCCGTGATGGACGCCTCGTCGCTCGTGTCAATCTGGACGATCTTCTCCAGCTTGAGCTCCTTGAGCTGGTTTCGCATAGAAACATAGCTATTAGGTAAACCAAATATCAAAGAGACGGGGCAGTTTTGACGTACATCAGTGGCGCTCTGCGGGTTTCGGGCTGCAGCAATAACCGTCCAGCCGTTTGCCACGTAGTGCTTAGTGAAGGCGAGTCCAATGCCGCGGTTGCTTCCGGTGATTAGGACGGTCTTGGCGCTCATCTTTTGAAGGATGAATTGGTATCGCTTGGAGGCGCTTTGGAGGTATTTTCTAGAATGAAACGATAGCCTTGGGGGCGAGTTCGTGGTCCGTCAATATTATTGCCGTCGCTGAGAAGCTTAGCCAGAACGCTACACAACGCGATAACATCGGTGCGCCAGGCCGCGGAGTGGGGCATGGGAAGCATGCAGAAGGTGTACAGTCGCCTCAACCTCCCGCTCCCGTACGACCCCGAACGCCACGGCCTGCGCATTGACAACATCTTCCGCATGTCGAACTACCGCGTGCGCACGGTAGGCATCTCGCAGATCCGCACTACGTCCTTGAGCGAGATGGACGAGGTGACTGCGACGCAGTAAAAGACCCGTGCACCAGCACGACGAACTCGCTGTGAGGAGTTGTTGGAGTGCCTCCGTCGCCGAGGGGAGCAGCGTAGTGGTTTCAAATGTAGTTAGTCTAAGAGCTCGTAATGCACATTGAAAGCTTTTAAATTTGAAGTTGACAGAGGCTGTTGAATGAACTACACTACAGATGCATGACCCTCTTGGATACCACTGTGGCGGCAGCCCGGCAGCTCGCAGCGGCACACGAACCACAAATCGTTGCCATAGGCCGCAACAATCTCCTCGCCCTTCTGGACGAGTTCCGTGGTCACCACAACCACAGTGGTGCGGCGTCCGTTCGACACCTCCACGAACCGCGCGCACGGGTGACAGGAGTAGTTAACGAAGCGCATCAAACTTCCGAAGCGCTCCGCGTTAATGGCCACGCAAATGGGATGTGTGGGTCGATCAGGTCGCTGGGTCATCAGGAGTCGGTACCCCATGTTGGGTGGACGCTTGGCTCGAAGCACGCTGACGTGCTTGAGCTCTCCTAGGTACTGACCCAGAACTTCTCCAGCCTCGATCGTCTCCGCTGCGACGACACCCAGAGCGACCGGCTGCACATTGCGCGCCAAATACACCTTGTCCGACTCCACCAACCCGTTGCCACACTGACCCCCGTATGGGCAGCAATTGATGTTGCAGTACAGTTGCATCAGCGAGTTGGCGCACGTGCCAGCTCGGCAAGGAGAAGCGCACCCACAGGACCCGAAGTGCTGTACGTCCAGGAAAACAGTTCCCAAGGGGTTGTACTGCTCCCTGAGGTGCGCCACTTGGCATGGCCATCGAGCTAGGACGAAGTCTGCCCGTGGTCGAAACGTGTGAGTCCGCGCACGAGGTGCTGGATCCGGACTTGTCCGCATGAGGCCGCAAGGGTGGACGGTCGGATGCTCGTGTTGTCGAGCTGGAGCAGCACATGACCGAGAGTACGGTGCAGCTTGAGCTCGGCGGCCTTTGCGTGAAGTTCGGCGGTCCCGGTGTGAGCTTGGACGGTCTTGGAGCGGGGATCGTGCAGCTGGACGCAGCCTTGGAGGAGGCCGAGACGCAGGACTCAGTGGTATCTCCAACAGCGCTGGAGACGAGGTCGTCGGGCTCGCGACGAAACGGGCGCGGGCAGGCGACGCCAAGGGAGAGCTGGAGGGATCCAGCTTGGACGGCGACTTCGACTCAGACTCGGGGACGCGTCGTCGATGCACCAATGTTTCCAGAATAACGCGGAGTGGGAGGGACGCTTCATGATCACTGTGGGCAGGACACATTACAGTTAGATAGTACATCATCGCTTCAAGAGTCTCAATACATACCTTTCAATCGACGGGGTGGCCTTGGTGGTCAGTTTCGAAATGAGCAGTTAAGGCGGCCAGCGGTGCGAAAAGCCGTTTGAAAAGATATACGACAGAAGAGTGACGGTTTGTCAGTTAGAGTGATGGTCGCCTTAAAGCATACAAAAAGCAATGTGTCCGTTTAAGACGACGGACCGGCATAAAGCTAGGGGTAGGCGAGTTTATTGAGACCATATTTACGTCTCACGAGATCTAAGATGGCTTTAAACCGTGACATATCTGCAGTGAATAAGGCGGGTGTTTACACCAATTTTTAAAGGTGTCCAATCGCTTAGTACAGCACATGGAACGTAATAAAGGTGTTGGGCCATAGCAAAAAAAGGTATATTGATTTGCATTTTTTACTTCAAATCTTTACAGTTGGTAGGATTATTGTAATCACCACCCGTTTTTTCCGATTTGAATTCTAAATCGACCGTTATTACGGGATTTATGCTCTATTTACCCCAAGTTAGTATATAAATCCCTCACCTTACCCCTTGAACACATCGGTTGCTGTATCTCTGTCAAAGTCAACCAGCTGGGGTATTTAGCTGCTGCCTCGTGCATACTGTACAACGATCATTGAAGGCTTTGATTGGTCATCCGGGGTGGAGCTGGTAGATTTATATGTAATTCGACTGGAATGTCCTGGTATTAATAGAAGAAGGCATTCTAAGGGATTTATATATAAATCGACCGCGATGTGTTGATGGCAAATCCCTTGAGAGTGAGTAAATCCGAAAGGACAAAAGAGCTGGTGTTCACAATAAGGTTTACCGTAGTAAAATAGGTAGGATTTGCAGTAAAAAAAAAAAATGCGATAGCGAACCAAGTACCAAAATCACTATTTCTAACAAATATATTTTTAAAACGAATTTCTCCTACCTTCTAGTTGTTAGGGCGTCTCCAACCGTGGTGAGTAAACTACTTCTTTTTTTTTAAATAACTAGGTCAGAAGCAGGAAAAAATTGTTGACCATGAAAGTCGAAGACGGGCAAGAAGAAGCTGGTGTGATGGTCTCGGCCTCTGCGGGTGAGACAGCGCTGTCGGAGATGAACGCAGCGTTCGCCAGCTGCCTGTCGCTCGTGTGCCCACCCATTCAATACCCTCCGCATTGCCGGTTCAACCCTGTGCGCGACGCGGCCGACACAGCGGAGATCGAGGCACGTCTAGAGGAATTTTTCCTACACGCGAAGCAGCTAGAGCAGCTGTTCCTGAACGACACCGCAGACAGCTTGTCCTCTATGACTCTCGAGTCGTCCACCGCAGAAGCAGATGCAGAAGTTACGGGCGGGCGCCAGCAGCAGAGCGAGCTGGAGCTGGAGATTCTCAACCTCGAGGCGGAGCTGGCCGAGAAGAACGATCTGATCGAGAAATACACCGAAGTGGTGCGTGGTTGGGAAGGGAAATTCAAGAGGCTGGACCATCGGATGTCGCCGGACAGGGAATAAAGAGAGTGGAAATTAAAAAGAGACGACGAATCCAGTTGAAAAGCAAGCTGCATGTTGTGTACTGTTGATGTCGTATCTAACCCAAACATGCAAAGAGAAGCAGACTGTAGAGCTTACTGAAGCGGCTCCCAGGCCTTGAGCAGCACGGCTGTCTGCTCAGGACTGCGGACAGCGATGCGCACGAACGTGGGAAGGTTGTAGCCGGGCATGCCGCTACGCACAGGGACGCCGTGCTCCTTGGCCAGCTTGCAGGCCTCTTCGCACGTGGCGACCGACTTGGTGTCCAGCCAGATCCACGACAGGAAAGGTTTGCCAAAGAAGTCCCAAGCGGGGAAGCGCTTGGACAGCTGCTCCACGGCGTTGGCGCGCCACTTGGGCGTGACGTCCCACGTCTCCTGCAGGTACGCGTCGTCCTTGACCACAGCGGACACGAACGCCAGCGCCATGGAGTTGACGGACCACGGAACCTGCTTGCGCTTGATCTCCGCGGCGTGCTGAGGCGTGGGGGCGACGACGCTGCCGATGCGCAGACCCGTGCAGGACCAGATCTTAGTCCAGCTGGTCATGACCCACACGTTGATGTGGCGGGTCTCGCTGAGCTGCTTGACCCACTCGCGGTGGTGGATGAGCGAATCCTCGCGCCACTTGGGGCCCACCCACGGCTGCATGCTCTCGTCAATGATGATGGTGTGGTTGTCGGGGCAGTTGGTCTCAATGTAGCTCTTCATCTTGTCCACGTTCATGTAGTCGCCCGTGGGGTTAGTTGGGTTCACGAGGCACGTCAGCGCCGCCTTGGGGTCGTTCCAAGCGAGTGTCTCGCGACCATCAGCCTTGCTGGAGCGCTCGTACTCCTTGTACTGCGTCACAGTGCCTCCAGGGCGCCAGCCGCCGGGCTGCACACTGCGGATCACCAGATCGATAAGCTCGCTGGCGCCGTTGCCCATGAGCAGCAGTGGCAGGTTCTGCTGCCAGCTCTGGTGCCACAGAAACTCAGCCAAGTGGCTGATGGCCGGCTGGAAGTCGGCGGGCGGGTAGTGGTGCACGGTGCTCATCGCCTGCGTGGCCGTCTCCAGCGCCTTCTTGGGCGTACCCAGCGCATTGGTGGTCACGCTAAAGTCCTCGGCGAAGTTGGACAGGAACTTCCAGTCCTGGCCGCCGTGGAACGTTTGCGTAGCCGAGTCCCACACGGCGGGGGCGGAGGAAGAAGAACTGGAAGCCATCAGATTCCTTGGCTGCTTGGTCTGAGTTGAGTCGGCGGGCGCAAGTCAAAGTGACGTAGCACAAAAATATGCCCCTCAAGACAGTGACTTCAACGGATCGAGAATAGTGACTAGCTGAGTTTTCTGCTCTGCCACTGGAGCAGGCCCAAGTCGTGGCCAGCGGGATCTTCCGACACTCGCCTTCTGCCTCAACGTGTACCGTTTCCGCCATAAGCGGATGCCATCTCATCGATAACAGTCTCTCCGTCCTGTCTAGTGCCACAAATAGCAGCCACGAGAGTGAATAAACTCAACGCAATGCGATCTCCCAAGACCGATGCGGCCACCGAGTTGACACCGCTGATCAGTGGACCTAGTGGCTCCCGCTCCAACTCGGGCTCTGGTGCGCCGCTGCTGTCCCCGAGCTACGCTGCGTCGTCTCCGTCTTCCTCAGCCTTCTCGCCTTTCAGACCCAGTGAGGAGCCCGAGGACCACAAAGAATCTCCGCCTCGCTCTGGCAACCTATCGGCGTTGCTGTCGCAGCACGAAGACGACGAGCCCCAGAGCGACGATGATGAGGCCACTGAGAGCCAATACGCCTACTTTGCATCCCCAGCCAAGGTTCTCGGCTCGGCCTGTGTCAAGGGAGACTATTTCCAGGCCCAGAGCGCAGTGGAGATGGCCATCAGCAAGGCCGTCCAAGCTGCTGAGAGACAGGAGCAGATGCAGGAGGAGAAGCGAACCGAGAGAGCCATCGCTGAAGCAACGAGACGACGTGTAGCTGAGAGTGTGTTCCGTCTTTTGACGGTGCATGAAGCTCGGCATCAGATGAACGCGCTGCATCTCGCAGTGCTGTACGAACACCCGACGGTGGTGGCATATCTGGTCTCTGTGGCTAAAAGGTATCTGCCGAGAGAACGTGACCTTATGATGAAGAGACACATTCATTTACGACAGACGAATGGAAACCCGGAGTGTGCGTCGGATAAAGAAGAGCTGGAGCTGATGGACGAAGAGACGAACAGCAATGCCAGTACGGAGACCCAGGAACGGGAGCACGAGGAACTTGCGGGTGGCACATTGCAGGATTTCCTGGACAGTCGCTGTGGAGACTCCAAGCACCGCGCGACGGCCTTGATGCTGTGCACGTCGGTGGCGTGTGCGACCACGTTGATCGACGCTAGAGCTTCGCTGGATGCGATGAACTCGTCGGGGATGACAGCGATGCACTATGCGGCAAGCACGGGCAACGCTGCCTTTGTGAGTTTATTGGTGTACCGCGGAGCAGATGTGAACCAGACTGACAGTCGTGGCGCTACAGCTTTGCACTGGGCTGTGTTCGAGGGGTTCCAGTACACGGCGATGCTGCTAGTCGGGTGCGGGGCGAACCAGAAGATTTGCGACTCGGAGAAGCAGACGCCTCTCATGATCGCTAGTGCTCTCGGAGACGCCTTCCTGGCCAAGCAGCTAGTCGTGGAAGGAGCTCCTGTGAACGCCAAGGACAAACACGGCAGAACGGCCATGGATATTGCGCGACAAGGCGCTCACTTTGACACGGCGAGTGCGTTGAAGGCTGGTGCGTCGGATCGATTGGTGGCCTGGGCGTCGCGTAAGGGCGCGTCCGTGCTCTTCTTCTTTGGAGTGGTCTTGGCGACTGCGACGCTGTCTCTGATTTTTGCAGTCCCGTGTCTGCCACCTCAACGTCCGACGCAAACTGTACGGTACCAGACAGCGGGGCTGGCATTTTTGACGTTCACGTGTATCATGTACGCGTACGTGTGCGTCAAGGACCCGGGCTATGTGCCGCGCTCCACACGCCCCGCTTACGAACTCTTGGCGACGGAAGACAACGCCGTACCGTGTCCGACGTGCGTCACGCGCAAGCCTCAGCGCTCCAAGCACTGCTCGGCCTGTAGACGCTGCGTGTACCGCTTCGATCACCACTGTCCGTGGATTAACAACTGTGTGGGCATCGGCAACCACCGCAGCTTCCTCATCTTCCTGGTCACGCTCTCAAGCTTCTGCTTCACTATCGGCTCCATATCACTGAGCATTCTACTCAGCCATCTTCCGTTGCACCCGCCTGCTTCTAGCGTTGACGACACTGCGCTGTGGCCGTGGCGATGGCTGCAACCGCCTGAGTGGGCGCTGGCTGGAGGTGATCACCCGCACTCGGAGTCATCGACGCTGCTGCTACACGGTATTCATGGTTTCCTGCTGGTCTGCGCGACTGTCTTCGGCTTGCCCACGGCCACGTTGCTGATGATCCAGCTGCGCAATGTGAGTCGTAATCTGACCACCAACGAAGTGTTCAACAAGGACAAGTATCCGTATCTGAAGACCTCCATGGACGAGTTTTACAACCCGTTTGACGGCGGTTGCGCTCACAACTTTGCGGAGGTGTGTCGCGGTGATGTTCCAGCCAACGACGAGGACGAAGGGGGGTTCGATGACGCCAGGAGCTTTGCATTGCAGGAACACGACGCTAGCTCTCTGAGCGAAAGGTAGAGCGGTGGCAGCTGAAGCTCGTGGCTCGATTTCCCCCCAATTTTGACTCGCCGCGATCTACGTTGACCTGGTACGTCGAGGACTGCGCCGTGTACAAAGAGAGCAAGCTTGCAAAATTCTAATTAAAACAATATCAAGTATCCGATTCTGCTGATCAGTGGTGAATGCTGTCAATGCCAGTCGCTTGGAGGCGGCAGCTCCTCCTCCATCTCTATCGAGTCGTCTCCAGACTCGATGTCCCGGTCGAAAGAATCTTCGTCTCTCTGCTGCCCTTCTCCCCGTACAATGGTCGCTCTACCTGTCGTCTCCTCTTCGGAGTCGTCCTCGTCCATCATTTCGTCCTCGTCCATATCTTCTTCTAGCTCTTCTTCAGACGAACTCGACCGTATAAACTGAGTATCCGAATCCAGAGGAACCTCGCCGCCTCTGAGACTGTCGGTGCCTGCATCCGCCTGCTGCGCCACGTTGCCGGCACCTTCGCGGTGGAATTTGACGCCAATGGGCACTGCCGCTTTTCGGTTCACTAGCTCCTGCACCATATTTTCCAGCGCTCGCTCTTCGCGCTCGAGCTCATCTAGATCTTGAGCGTAAGCGTCTGCTTCTCCTACACGGGAAGCGCCGCTGCTGGCCCCGTAGAGCTCGCTGAGGCGCGGCGTCAGCGTCGGGAACTTCGCACCGCCAAACTCCATGATGCAATCCGTTTATAGAAACCCTTTCAAGCCGACCTGATAGTTTTCCCGATTAAGTACGTTTTGTTTTCATTGCTCGACATGCAGTTAAAAAAAATTTGCAAGGCAAGAAGCGCTTAACTCGGTTAACTTTCCTCTCAGTATAAAATAAAGCGTGCTGACGAGCACACACACACGAAAATTTAGAACTTCCAAGTGGCAAGTCGCGCTTACGCCGCCGGGTGCGCCGATGTCGAGGTAATGAGCTGACTGGTGTTGCGCCGACCAGAGTGGACGCTAATGCTGTAGACCAGCAAGTTCCCGCAGCTAGCGCAGGTATTCAGCGTGTTCCCTGTCGTGTGAACGTGGCCGCACGCGTCGCACGCCATACCAGTGTATGTGGGCGCCAGCACTGGAAAGCCGTTCACGTACTCGCGCTGCATGCCCAGCGCCTTGTCCAGCGCTCTCCAGAGCGGCTCAGCCAACGGACACGCCACTTCTCCGCCCAAAAGCTGTCGCGCCGTAACAATAGGGCCGTAGCATTTCGCATTCAGTGACTTGCGCGTGCAGATGACGGCGCCGCTGAGTCCAATGCCGCCGTAAAGGCCCTTGCTGTGGCTATACGAGTAGTTTGGCGCAACTCCACCTGCACCGACATTGAGTGAAGCGCTAGCGGCTCGACCAATGGGTCCGACGGCAATGTCGAGCTCCGACCCCAGCTGTACTTGACCATTTCGGGTAAAGACCTTGACAGCGCTCCTGGAGTTTAAGACGACCATGTAGTTGACAACTTCACCGCCCGCCATCATGCCGAAACCAAAACCTCCCGACATCAAGAAGCTGGGCGCTGACCATCCTCCGGTCGTCCGCGAAATGACAAAACCCGTTCCGATCTTGCCTGAGAACAAGAAGCCCACCTTGTACATGGTCACAAACACCAGACCATAAGCTTCAGCCAAAAGCTCATGCGGAATCGACTGGTCCTTGAGCAGCTTCGGAGACAGGAACGTCTCAACCACTTGGGCTGCATTGTCCATCTCCTTCTTCAGCTTGGTCGTGGCCTTCACGCTCATTGTGTGACCATTTCCCGGCAGGTGTGAGCGCATGGACTCCATGACCGCCAGCGAGTTCGAGCGATCCCGAAGCGCCGCCGCTGCCTCTTCCGCCGTCAACTGTGGCGCGGTCTCCGACGCCGCCCGACTCAGCATCGCGTCGTCCGCTATGTCAGCCCTGGCCAGCGTCGCTCGCTGCTGATCCTCGTGCTGCTTCTGCTGCAGGATCAGAGCCTTGGTGGATGGCTTGCGCATGGGGTGCGGAGGCCTCTGCGACGAGTGGCTGCTGCCGATGGAAGACGACGAGGATGCGACGGAGCTCGGCTTGGACCGCGGCAGACCGTGGCTCTGGCCCTGTGGCGCGGCATGTGTGGAGTTCATCATCATGTCCTGTTGGAGGGAGGTCTTGGAGTGCCCACGTCCGCTCGAGTTGCGAGCAGAACTGCGATGATGAAAGCACGCTTTCCTGTGCAAGGACACTCGCTCTTTTTCTGAGCATAGAGCGATGAAAATAGACAGTCGATGGATTTCTATCTTTTCCAGGGATTTCAGCCAATTACAGTGTACAGTGGTACAGAACCATGGTGTGCAGTACTTAAGTACGTCATTTTGGGGGACCAACTTGGTCCACCACCAGCATCGAATTGCTTCCTTGGAGCAACTCGGCGGTAGTTGTCACAATGCTAATTTAGATTACCGTCCACTTGGGCACCCGGAGTCTTCGCGACTTAGTGTCCTTGGCAGATTATACTTCAATTGACCAAGAATGAACCCGGGCTGTTCTCTCAAGTTGCTTCGTGCCGAGTTGCTTGAAGCCATACCTCAGTTCTCGCTCCCAAGCGGTGCTGGTCGGCCACTGTTCGCCATGACTTCGGCATGCTTTCGGTTGCTATACAAAGAACCCATAACCATCAAACTCCACCTAGGGTGAACCCTTCAATTGTCCCGCTTGGATGAAGTCGCTCTGCTGAGCATATTGCTTCTCATTTTTTGCTTGTTTCTTGCTTATTTTGTGTACTTGATGGCCACCCTGCCGGCAACCGCTAAACGATCGGAGCCTCGCTCATGCTAATCTCTTCAAGACCAGATTTCACGAGACCACGAGGCCACACGGCTGCACGACGTCCTCTTGCTGCTTCATCTGCCTGGCTTCCTGCTGCAACGATCTCGCCTCCTCGTTCACGGAGAAAGCTCTGTTGATCTCTTTCCTTCAAGTCCTGCATAGCGAGAAGAGCGTCGCTGAGAGGGGACTCCACTTTGCTCTGATCATATGTCCGCTTAGCTCCAGTGCGTGCGGTGCTCAGCGTCGTTGGCTGCAACGCCCCACTTGACGGTGCCCACCAGCAGGACCGTGGCCGGGATGAGCACCAGCCCGTTCTCCTTGATCTTGCGGATGGTCTTGTACGGCAGCGTCGTGATGAGGCTGCGCACCGGGTGCACCTCGTACGGCGACAGGTGACGCGTGGTGCGGCCGAACTCGGGGCCGAACTTGGACCAGAACTTGACGAGGTTCACGCTGGGCGGCATATTCTCTCTAGTTGGGCTGCTGGGGCTGTTCCTGTCGCTACGCTTCTGCTTGTGCTTCTGGTGGTGCCCTTGACGTGGGGGGTGGGGCCAGGTACGAGCGGTTAGCAGTAAAAACCTCTTGCAGAATATAAGGTATCTGTAAAACCTCGCAACTTTACACGACAGCCACATCAACCTTACACAATCGATACATCAAACACACACAAATGATACACGATGTTGCCATGAGGCATTGATGAGGCAACTTCAGTATCAGATATTCTGTAGTAATCGGTTCGATACGAATGCGCATTGACTTCCCACGCTACGTATCGTGGGTAGTACAGGCTGTGGTCACCACAATTCGATCATTGTGTGCAGTGACGTGGTTGGTGTGGGTTAACTCAGCTGGGATGTGATTTCCTCGTTCGTTTGGACAGGCCACCGCCAGTATCCACCCAATACAGTTCTTGAAAATCAAAAACCGCCGCCACCAACTTGGTGACCAAGTGCTGGCGGCGGTTTTTGATTTTCAAGGACTGCTCGTATTGGGTGGATACTGGGGGCGGCCTGTCCAAACGAACTTGTTAAAAAAAAATCTTGCAGTTACGCGCTGCAGAAACCGGGAGTGTTATTTCAAAAAAAATTTTTGCCAGCAACGACTAAAAGTATCTTCCTGGCTGCTACAGTAACTTATCCTTGCCAGTGGCAAGTTGCCGCTGCTTGGGTTTGCTCGACGCACTTCGCCAGGCTGGACCGTGTTCCCTTCATAAACATCCCACCCGCAACTTCCTGTGCAAGTGTCTCGGCTTCTGGCGGGATTTTATATAGATTTTCCAACCCATTACCTCTATCATCCAATACGAAACACGGTACTTATTTTGTTTTTCCACTAAAATCTTCATCTCAGGAAGCTGCTGACCTCTCATAAACCATATGTCATGTTTTAATGGTTCCTAGCCGGTTAAACCTGGAGACTGTCTTCAGTCACATCCTTCAGCCTTATCATTCGCCGATTTCCTTTACAGGGCAACAGTCCCCAGACAGCAAAATGGCGTTCCGCAGACATTTATTTCTCCTCGTGGCCGCTCTGGCAACGGCCGCCGTGGCATCAGGCGAGCAGACCGCGCACCACCGTGGGCGGCATCACAAGGAAGAGGTGAGCGAGGAGGCTCCCACTCCGCCGTCCTCATCCAGCAGCCAGGACGTGTGGGTCGGTAGCGGCAGTGGCAGCCTCGTGGACGTGCCCGACGTGGGAGAGCCGAGCTGGAGCGGCAGCGACGACAGCGAGGAGGACGAGGGCGGCTCCAACCTGGAAGAGTCCGAGAGCGATGAATCAGAAAGTGACGAGTCTGAGTCTGATTCAGCCTATGAAGACGAAGAAGAACAAGAGGAGGTTGAGCAGAAGGAGAAGAAGAGCAAGAAGCACAAGAAAGAGGCTGTGGATGAGAGCGTGGAGGTCGTGGACGTCACGGTGTCCGGCTCAGGCTCGTCCGATGACGTGGAGGTCGTGATCGTTGAGGGTTCTGCCTCGGGCTCGTTCGACGGCTCGGTGGAGTTTGAGGACGAGGACTCTGCGTCGGGATCGTTTGATGGTTCGGTGGAGTTTGTAGGCAGTGAGGAAGACGAGGAGGAGGACGGAAGCGAGAGTTACTCGGACGAGGGTAGCGACGATGTAGAGCAGGAGGAAGGCAGCGAGAGCGAAGAAGACGAGGGCAGTGAGAGCTATTCCGACGAGGACAGTGAGAGCGAGGAGGAGGACGTCAAGCACAAGCACAAGAAGCACCACAAGGGATGGATCAGTGACGCTATTGACACTTTGGCCAACGCCACGGAGGATGCCTACGAACACGCCAAGAATGGCACGAAGGACGCCTACGAACACGTCAAAAACGGTACGAAGGACGCTTACAATGATGTCAAGGACTTCTTCAACGGCTCGGACTCGACCTCAGCCTCTGGCTCGAACGCCGAGTGGGTGGGTGTGCACGACCTGGATGAGGACGAGGAGTCCTATGACTCGTACGATGAAGTCACGGACAAGAAGAAGAAGAAGGAAAAGGGATGGATCGACGACGCTGTGGACTCTGTTTCCAGCGCTGTGGATGATGCCGTTGACCACGTCAAGAACGGTACGAAGGACGCGTATGAACACGCTAAGAACGCTACCGAGGACGCCTACGACAGCGCCAAGAGCGCTGCGCAGAATGCAATTGATGACGTCGTGGACTACGTGAACGGCTCCGAGTCGTGCTCTGGCTCGGGTTCGCTCAGTAACACGGTGACTGTGGAGCAGCAGCAGCTGAACGATGAGAGTGTGGCTCTTGCCAGCGAGAACGCTGAAGAGGCCAGCGCTGCCACGTCAAACCAGTTCATTGAGATTGGAGCAGGTGTCGGTGCCTTTGTTGGTATCATCGCTGTGGCGTTTGCCGTTGTTGTCCGGAAGGTCCGTAGCCGTAGTGCTAGCGACTCGGCGGACGAGGATGAAGCTGCCGTGGCTATGGCCGCTGAGGCCAGCGCTGACGAGGAGGCCTCGGAGGATGACACGTTGGAGACCGGTGCCCTTGTGAAGGAGGACGCTGAGGATAAGGAGGACGGGCATGAAGGTGAGGAGGAAGGCAAGTTTGAGGGATCCGTATAATGTATTTCATCACGTTTACCACAACTACTTTCGTTCATGAAATATTGCCTCTGTTCATAATCACAAAGTCACTTTGGGTACTGCAGTGTATGACGCCGTTTGTCCACAATTTCTTCACTAGACTGGTAGTGTTAAACAGTCTGGGGGTAGCGCAGGGATAACGTTGTACAAGTAACCACATGCACAAGTTGAAGTCAACTGACGTTAGCAAATTGAAGCAGCAGCAAGCCAAGCAAAGACTCGGGGCTAACTTGGCATTGCCAAGTGGAGGCCGACGGTGTCAACGAGATCAATGACACATTTGTGGCTCAAGTCGCCACCACGCCCATGACGTACACAGACATCGTGCTGGACTCCAGTATTTATGCTGTATCGCATAATGTACGTAGCGGCCATGCACGAATCTACCTCCAGCTCGCTCTCTTTTGGCCATGGACACCTAGAAAGCAGCGCTGTGTCCTACCGGTACATGTTCGAACAGAGCATACTAAACCACCTGGCGCTGCGCAGTGGATTGATGGAATGGCAACACGATGGGAAAGCTCAATTCGATACATTGGCACCGCACCGCCATATCCACTCACAAAAAGTGAACCTACATTTGCAAAAACGACCTTGAAAAATCCACTCTGCGCTGATGTGTTAAAACTGCAATGTCCAACAGCAAAAATTAGCTGTCAGCTACCGAAACGAGCCAACGTACCGCCACTTTCGACTCAACTCGTTCCATTCTTCTCCTTCAATTCACTCTCACGTGAATAAGCCCCCTCCCACAAGTTACAAAACACTCAAAAGCATGACTCGTTCTCCGCCTGCGATGTCGATGCTCTTCCTGCTCATGCTGAGCCAGTTGTCCATCCTGGTTAGCGCCACAGACTCAGCCAGTGATACAGTCGAGTCTCTCTTCGACTCTGCCAACGGCATCAAGGTCGGCGGAAGCGTCCTCGCCATCGCCGCGATCGCGATCGCGGTCGGTGCCGTGGTGGTGGTCATGGGCTATCGCCTCTTCCGAGCCACGCTGTTCGCTGTCGGCTTCGTGGCCGGCGGCGTAGTATTCGATGACAAGTCGTGGGTTATTACGGCGTCCTGGATCGCCTTCGTGGTGGGTGGCCTCATCTGCGGCAGCATCGTCATGTCACTCTATTCGCTCGGTATCTTCATCGCCGGAGCCGCGGCCGGTGTCGCGCTCGCCATGATGATCCACAACTCGGTCGGCTACGAGATCTACCCGAGTCACCCTCAGGTGGTGCTCATTGTGCTGTGTATCGTGCTTGGCATTATCGGCGGCGTGCTGGCGCTTAAGCTCGAGAAGCCCGTGCTGATCACGGCCACCAGCCTCTTCGGTGCTGCCATTCTGGTGTGGGGCGTCGGCTACTTCGCCGGCGATTTCCCATCCACCAGTGACCTCAAGGAGTACGCGTCGCGGGACGTCAACGGCGACTGGGTCTACTCGATCCCGGACGCGTGGTGGGGCTACCTCGCCGGCATCCTTGTGCTTTTCGTGCTCGGCCTGTTCATTCAGTTCCGCAAGACAGGACGCGGCGGTGTGTACCACAAGTCGCATGCCATGGGACGCCGCACGGAAACTGTGCAGTACGTTGAGGCCGGAACCCCGCAGGAGCAAAACGTGCGCTACGGCAACCCGGTGAGCCACGTTTAAGGAACCGCGTTGGTAACAGAACAACTACTTCAGTAGGATGTACACTAGGCGAGAGCCTTGACACGGTGCCAATGACACCGGCCACTTTTCAGACAGACAACACACAGACGTAACATTTTATCAGAACTTTTGCACTTGCACTCGTATCTTTCGGTCTATATACTTTTAAATCCTTGATGACCTGTCGACTCGTGTGTGGCTGACAAGATCACGGCGGGGTTTCTATATGTTTCCGCACCGCAACATTGGTTGCAGGTTGCGAATTCTCAAATGCCCTCGTTACCTACAGCATGCACTCGTGAGGGTTTTCATCTCGGTGACACTCGATGATGGTCCCCACAATTGTCTCTGTGAAGGGTTGAACGGGCCAAGAGTTGGATCCACAGATGGCTCAATACCGCAACATCGCATGGTGAGACCTGACCATCTTTCCGCCAGGGTAATGCCAGCTGCATTATCCTCCAGCATTGCAGAGTGGCAATTCACACTGTGCACTGTGAATTTCACAGTGACAATCGTTTTTGGCAGTCATTGAACACTTCCAGCTGTTGTACGGGCTATCACGAGTGTGTTGTCGTCGCGTTCAGGAGCCACAACTTGCACCACTCGTGGGCCACAAGGCCGTCAAAGTCCTCGAGTTCCTAATGTCATGTGGAAAATTGGTAGCTGAATTCTAGCCGCATGTTGCCTAGAACCAGTGCACGCACTGCATGTACAACGTCGCATTCTACAATTATCTCGGCTGCGCGAAAATGGCGCGTTCGTCGGTTCTCTTTGTGCTTTTGCTAAGCCAAGTGGCTTTAATTGCCTGCGTGCAGGGTGCAACGAACAACACGGTATCAGCTACAGAGGACTCGATCTTCGACTCGACAAACGAAACGAATTTGGGCGGGTCCATTCTTGCAGTGGTCTCTGTTCTCGTCGGCGGCGGGATAGCGGTGTACGGGTGCCGGTATATGTATGAGACCGTCTTCGTCATCGGGTTTGCTCTTGGGGCCGTGGGCATTGCTGTGACTACGGAGAGCATGCTCGTCGATAAGTCCTACTGGTCCATCGGCTCGTGGCTTGCCTTCATCTTCGGCGGACTCTTGTGCGGTGGCCTGGCCATGTGGGTCCACCCGAAGAGCAACTTCATCGCGGGTGTGGCAGGAGGAATCACACTCGCGGTTCTCGTGACCAACTCGGCAGCGTACCACATCTTCCCCGGTCAGACACAGGAACTGTTTACAATTTTATGCGTCGTCTTTGCCGTCATATTTGCTGCAGTGGATCTGAAATATGGCAAACCGGTGGAAATCGTGGGAATCAGCATCTTCGGCGCTGCCATTTTGGCGTGGGGTATCGGCTTTTTCGTTGGGGACTTCCCGTACCCGAATAACCTCAAGAAATACGCGACACAGAGCGCGAACGGCGACCTGGTGTACACTATTCCGACTGTCTGGTGGGGCTACCTTGGTGGGGTCGTGGTGATCGCAGCGTTCGGCATGTTAATGCAGTTCCGTAAGACGGGCCGAAACGTGATTGATGATGAGTTCGCTGGCTTTGAACCAAACAGCTTCGGGTACCCCATCGACGCTGTCCCCTACATAGAGAATGAGAAACAACGCTCAACGATTCCTATCATGGATCCGCCCGCAAACACGACACGAGAGTCGGACTACTTGCCAACATCATATCCTGCACACGAGTCATTTTGCAGACTGTACTCGCGCAACACGGAGGCACAGTCGATAAGCAAGATGAGGTCGAAGTTCCTGGAGGCGCGAGCCCAATCTGTGGAGACAACGACTCCGATGGATGCTAGAACTAGCTTGCAGCCGCCGACTATGAACTCTTCGAGAGGAGTGATGGCCGGAGTTCAAGAGGAGGAGTTCTAAATACCACAAAATAGGCCAAACACAATCGCAAAGCGCTAAAACGTTAATAAAGTAGCTTTTCGACATCAAAATCACGTGGATGGATGGATAAAGGGGTAAATATTCAAAACGTGTGTGGGTACACAAAGGTTTTGTCACAATTTGTAAACAGGATCAGTTTAGTAAGCCGGTTATTGTCAGTATATGTGTGCACTGAAACCTACGTCACAACGTGTATGGTTTAGAGTGGTGATAGTCAGAACGTGTGTACGTGGGCTCAATGACTGGCTAAGACTGCCCGGCAGCGAACCCGGGTTGAACCGTGAAAACCCGCCGTGTACTATTCGTCCACATATGCCTACCAAGCTGTATTTGCTACTTACTGGGGTCATTATTGATTTTTGCGACTGAGGGACACAAAAATGGAGGCTGACATCGACAATCTCAGCGAGGGACTAGAAGCGGGAACCTGCGACGAACTTCGAGTCGGAGTGGAGCTCGACACAGCATCTAAAGCCCTCTACGCGGTTCAAGACTATGCTCTGGCACGCGGAAAATCCGTTCGTGTCACTAATCGAAGCGGTATGCACCGGTTCATTGGCTGTACATCCGAGGCATGCAAGTTTTCAGTGCGAGTCTACCGAACCCGACGCGCGGACAACACATTTGGCACCTGGCACATTTCGTCTGTCAACATGGAACATGACAATTGTCTATCCGTCGCCAATCCGACAAGGCGTCAGATTGCTGGAATATCTACTCTCAGGAGCGCAGTCGCCGCGGATGCGACCGTGTCTGCCTCAGCTCTGACCGAACAAGTTCAGTCGCGAGACGGTATCACGCTAGTGAAAAAAACGAAGGACTGTATATAGAGCGCGGCAGCAGCTCAATGATGTGTCATCGAAGGAACTAGCGAAATCCTACCAAAAACTACCAAGCTATTTGGCTCAATTTCAAGAGTTGAATCCTGGAAGCGTGGCAGTAGCTGAACAGGATGACGAGGGACGTTTCAAACGAGCGATTGTGATCGTCAAAGCTTTTGCGGACGCTATCGTGGTACGACAAGCCATAATTGGTATCGACTGTAGTCATTCAAAGTGCCCTTCCTACAGCGGAGTTCAGATGCATTTGGTCGGCCGCGACGGAAACTTACGCAACCTCACTATAGCGTTTGCATTAGTGGAATCTGAAGACGCTGAAAACTACAAATGGTTCTTTAACGTTTTGCTACGCAGCGGATATGATTTTGCCGGAGTGCCTATGTTTTGCGATCGCAGTGCTGCGATAATTTCGGTCTCACACGACATGGATTTAAACTTGAAGTTTTGCACTCTTCATATCATTCGAAACCTTTTGGGCCGATTTCGCGCGTTCACGCATTACCACATGAATCTAGTATGGCAGCTACAGGGGTCGGATACTGAGGAGTTGTACAACAGCCGCCTTAACTGGATTGAGTTGGAACTTGAGGCAGATGTGAAAACCTACCTGAAAGAAATACCTCCCATACGCTTGTGTGTGTTCGCGAATATTGGTGTGGTTCCTCTGTATGGGTGGCGCACGTCGAACTTTGTCGAAAGCGTGTTTGGGAGTCAGCTTGTAAAGGCATGCGTCATATGCACACGTATGCTTTCGTTCAAGCAATGTGTTCCAGTTTTATGGATGAATGCTTTAAACGCTCGGAAAATACTCGTCACAGCATTAGGACAGCTATCAGATCGACATGTTTCATTGCAATTACACCAGTCGACAGCCCCAAGATCTGGGACGACCAGTTTTTCGGGATTTTCGGTGTGAGAAACCTGGACGACATCGTCAGGCCACGGAACCGAGGCGTCCTCATTTTCGAAATGTTCACTGGGCCGGGAGTCCTGGTGGTCGCTTTGACTCTAGTCCGAATTTAATCCATCACACGCATATTCTAGTGACACATTGTTATCACTCGTTGCGCCCAGTTGCATTTCATTACTGTAACCAGTACACAGCGAACTGTCATCATCGCTGCTTTCAAAAAGACATATTACTTCACGTGCTGATGGGGCGTCGTTATCCTCTGCATTGTCAATTTCGTTGTCAGATGTTCTTTGGACATTAGCTTGATTTGTATCGTGGTGTAGCGTTCTGTGCGAGCATACGTCTTCCTCTTCACTTGGGCAGGTTCCGTCTAAATATATTACTTCGCATTCCTCCTCACGGCTATCAGTGATACTGTTCTGCTGTAAATTTGCCTGTGAAAAGCCATGATAGGCCGTTTCTTCATTACTCCAAGCGCTATCTCCCGAGGCAGCGTCCACGCTGTCTTCTGTTGAGTCCACGAGGTTTACAAGATCAGCTAAGCGGTCTACGTCACCCTCCGCACGCCATTCTTGCGCTGTTTTCCCCGTCCTTAAGAGGGAGGGGGCAGAGTAGCACTTGGTCTTGGCTAGAGCGCGATATTGACTCAAAGGCTTCGTTTGCATTGCTCCTCGATACACTCTCTTTGAGTCACGAACAGCCACGCGGCGCGTCATTCGGAGCTTTTTCCTGGACTTCGGCTTGAAATAACCGACCTTACTGCTCTTAAGTCGATGCATCCGCTTCTCATGCTGTCTGTAAGTCGGTGCCATGTTGGCGGACGTCCCTCAGTCGCAAAAAACAGGATTAAACCGCAATGACTTGTAATTCTGCTCTGCCACTCTGCCCTCTCTGTGAGCCAACGACGGGTTCTGGGTATACAGTTTAAAGAACCTCTCTATAACCAAAAGGTTGGACAGTGGGTATGAAAGGTTGTGTCACCATCCCGGACATGGTGCCACACACACGTATTGACAAAACCTTTGTGGACCCACACACCCGCTAACATTTTCCCTGGATAAAGACACGATGGGATGAGACCTTCCATTCTGGTCGAAAGTGTTGATAGTATATACACAAGGAAACATAGGCCAACGTGCTAGAGGTTCAGTGGTCACACTACACCAATCTTCATGGTGGCCATTCTATTTTATCATTATTCTTTTTAACTTGGTTCTTGTAAGGGGCGTGGGTGGTCATAATAATGGTCGCAATAGCTAAAACGGTCACTTGTATACTAGCCTATTTCTAAACTGCGTTTTTCCATCCGTTAAAACATGTCCCAAATGCCGCTTTACAACATATCTAAACAGCGTCCCTTAACTCACAAAAATGACTGAGCTATGTCCCAAAGCGTAGGTGGTCATAATAACCTGGCGCGCAGTGTATTGACACTTTCAGTATCATACTTTGAAGTATTAATACCTTCTACTGCTAATCGACCAGACCGGTTTACCTGATGTAATGTAGTCGTCTTGATGAACAAATCTTACCACGAAGCGCTCCAAAGACTACACTTCAGATGGCTACAGACACTGGTGCGCTTCAAGTCTACACCACCGGCTGAATGCTTGTCCAGAAGGCACCGACCTGATCAAGCTCGTCACCGCTTCTGCCAATGAAACCACCCAACTGATGGCCATCCTTCGCACTGTCGTTTCCAACCCTGACCGTCTGTGTTCCGCCGTCGATAAAATTCCCCAAATTGGTGGTGAACTTGATGTACATGATGCGCGTGCGGTCGTTTTCTGCATATTTATCCTCGTGTGCCTCCATGACAGTGATGTATTCACCTTTCGCTAACGCTAGAGTGGGTTTCAGGTCACCACCACCACCGCCATGGTATAAGGTACTCTCTTCCCCCGATGGATTCACGATAGTGAGAATGACGGCATCGACACGCTTCCCAGAGCGGAGCGTGATGGACAACACTTTTTGTCCAGACTTAACCAAGGTTTCGTCTGTGTATCGATCACCATGGGGACCACCGAATACCGGACCCACGTAAACACCGGGTGGCAAATCTCCTGTTACTGGTATACGTCCTATTGGAGCCCAAACTCTTGGGCGCCCACCTTCTCCGCGCCCACCTCCTCCGCGCCCACCTCCTGCTACTCCTCTCCTTTCTTCCAAATCCGTCTCATCACTCGTTATGTTGCCTCTGAGCACCGTGTAATCGTATGAATCCGACCTCAACGCGGTCTTGGCAGCGATTGCGACACCGTTGTCGATAAACACCAAGGCGACCACAATGGCCAACACGAGATGCAGAACACGCATATCGTTGCAGTCGGTTGGTGGAACGAACACAAATTCTCGAATGAGGAAGTGAAGTGACTACCTAGGGCCACAACGCTGACTCCACGTTAGTACCAGATAGCTTATCTGGAAAACCTATCTGCGAAAAAAATACGCAGGCAACACGGAGCCATATGGACCCATCACATACTATATTTTTGAAGGATGAGGGCATCTACAAATCCCGCTAAAAGTTAATTATTAAAAACTCCGTACTCAAGCTACAGTAGATGTAAAAAAAAATAAACGTCACTTGCACAAAACTAGTACATGTAGCTTCAACATCACTACCGTACCTATAGCCTATACTCTACATGTAGTATAGGGTTAATGCGCAGGAAGGTCTGGTCTGGTTTTTGGCAGGGTGATAGAATTCTTGCCCACTCCTACATGTAGAGGAGATAACGTTTAGGCACAGACTGCGGAAAACAAAACAACGCTACAACGTTTACTGGAGCAAATCTCACAACGCTCACACTGCAATCAATGCCTGACAGCAAACTATCTCAATACTTTAACTCACATATTTTGATTTGAAAGAAGAAAGTTCGTCCGCGAGAGTTGTGATCCGCTTTATTTGCTCGCTTAGGCTGCAATGTAGACTATACAGATAGTAGCTTGGCAAATTTCTCACTTATAGTGGACTAACTAACTGATCAGAACGAATTGCTCGGTTAGTGTGCTGTTGCAGGCGTCCTGCAGCAGTACTGCTCCTTCGCTCTTCGATACGCTTAACAAGCGCCAAAGGCGACGGTCTAGATGACTACTCTTTGCGTCCTACTTCCCACGTTTCAGCACAAGCTCTGACACAAAGGCTTCTTCAGTAGCTTGATAAACATTTACTAGTATCTGATTTAGGAGGGTTCAATAGGTATGTCTTGTTCAATAGGGGCAGACAAGGCAGTATTTTTAAAAGCAGGAGCAGTTTTTGCCAGCGACGAATCTATACTACACTGCTGGAAACGTTTATGTAGCAGTTTTCGGTAACTTTGTCAAGCTTATTTTGAGGATTAGTAAAACTGACGTACGAATCGACAAGAAACACGGCCCTTGTCCAGACTAAAGAGTGTAGACCCAATCAGCGATAGCGTCTACTAAAACACGGACCACCCCACAAATAAATCTGATAGGATTCTCACAATTGGGCTGCTGAGTCGGCATCCGGACGAAAGCCAGCAGTGTATAACAACTTGAAGCGGGTAAGTATCAATGCCATATTGCATTAATGCTTCTAGGGCCTCACGTCGACGCTGTCTACAGGAACTAGCCACTCAGGGTGATGCCCAGTGTGCAATCCAGGAAGCCCAGACTCTAGAGCGCAGAAGCGCACACAACACCTCCACAAACATTATATTAGATCACTACGCTCGGTTCATCTGCGAACAGTGCAAATGCAGCGTCCAAATCCAGTTCAACGGGCCGTTGGGGTCCGAAAGTTTCGCACGTGTATGTATTCGCGGAAACATGGTCGGACCAGTCCCAGTATTTGTCGCGACATGCCAGAAATGACTTCCTCCTATACTAATATATCACCATGTTAAATCTCTTTAACTAGATTAGCTTACTGTTAGCTCGGATAGCGTTATTTTCGAGTTACCGAGACTAGATCGTCTGCCACTTACGCTGGGAATACCGGATTTTTGTGTATATTTTTGTGCTACATGTATGAACGCTGTAGCATGCGCTACATGCTTGGAACACCAAACTGTAAAATCGCAGTTGCTCCTTCCATGGTGGAGGGCATACATTAATACATGGTCATCACAGCAGTATATTGTGCAGTTATGAAGAGCTGGACTCTCTCAAGTTCCAATCCCCGCGATCGAAGTGGATGACTGGGAGATTGGTGACTGGAAATCCTGCGCTTGCTAGGAGCTGTAGAAGCACAGGCTAGAAATCCTGCGCTTGCTCGGAGCTGTATACGTACTGGGAACAAAACCTTCCTTTCTCGCGTCTGGTGCCTCCAGCCCTCGTGGCCTACACAGCGAGATGGTTTATACATGATCATTGTCAGAAATGTTGCGCACCAATACATCATTAACAAAAATCAAATCTTGTTCAACTGCGCGTGCTCTCAATGTTAATAATCTGCAATCTCCAGCATCATGTTCCTGCAGGGTTCTCAAGTGCCACCTCAGAGTGCAGTATTAGGCCCTGGGTTCTTCGTAAATCTGACAGCGGGGGATTTTGAATGACGAAATGATAGGAATAATAGATTGAATGTGACTAAGATTGATCGCAAAATCAAAAAGGGATATTGCCAGATCCTGGTACTATCCATATCGCAACCATTCCGACACCCTACCCCTATCCGACATTTTCCGACAGTTGGGATGTCAGGACAATTTCGGATCCGGTAGATAAAAAAAACCCAGCCAATCACACGATTCCAGATAAACCTATTTGAGCCAATGAGCATGCCAACTTTGTACACCCAGTACAAATTGAACGGTTGACATTCACAAAACCCTTGCGTGTCCGTGCTGCCACCCTCGTGCGCTGGCGTCCCGCTTGCCGCGGCTATAGAACAAGAAGGTTGACGACGACAAGGTGCCAAGGTGGCCAAGATGGGCGTCGACGACCTGGGCTTCGACGGCGTGCTGGTGAACTACGCGGAGATCTATTAGCTCGCGGATTATCCATTGTACTGCTGGTAAGGAGAGCAAGACCACTCCCATCTCGCTCACGCACGCGTCCGTGGGCATATGATTGGCAGAATAGGACACAGGATCTACAACGACACAAAGACGGCGTTGGAGCACAGCCCGGACCTCGCCGCATGGGCAAGACGAAGCCGCAGTTGGGTCTGTACGATCTGGCGAAAATCACCCCTCAATCATCGGCAAGGATGAAGACATCGCGGCGGCGCTCGAGCTGGCGCGAGCGAGCACAATGCTGCTGATCAAGGTAAATGCGGTGAATATACGATCGCCTGGCGGGGCTGTTGCGACTAGGACCATCACGCTCACAGGGGGCATTACAATCAAGTCCGCCCTGGAGAAGCTCATCGACAACGAGAGATTCAGATTCTTCGCTTCTTCGACGCACCCGAACGGCTCGTACACTAAGGCGGTCCTGGGCATGACTATGGAGAAGACCAGCGAGGCCGAGTCGCATTGCCGTGATCGTCGAGGACGCGTATGCGGAGGAGCGCGGTGACGTCGACGACCTGACGCTGCCCGCCTGCCGGATCTAGTGCGAAGGAGCTGGCGTCCACAGGTACCAAGGTGGATTTGGTGCTGTCCGAGTGCCGTCCGCATGTGAACGTGCCCGCCGTCGCGAACAGTGAGTTGTGGTGCGAGCATAGTGGCTAGGCCACGCCTAAGATCATCTACCGGAAGCTGAACCCGAGCGACCGCGTGCTATTCACGTAGCCGAAGGACCAGACCAACATCCAGATGACGTACAACCACCCCGTGACGAGCATGCACCAGACGCAAGGGCGCAATGGCGCCTACTACTACGAGATTCTGTGGGATTTGGGTACGGGGCGTTCAGCTACTGTTATGTAAGTCTGAGCCCCAATTTCGTCACGTCTTCAACCGAGGACATCGTGATGTTCGTGGTCGTGACGAACGAGGCAGCGCGGCAAGGAAAAGTTATGATCTTCATCCAGCCATACAACTCCGACATGGACCAGCTTATGAAGTTCTCTAAGCCATCGTCGAGCGTCACTAGAGGTGATACGCAGATACATTAACGGATTACTATTATTAAATTGAACAAAGCACTGTATTCAGAACGCCAACAGCTCGTATTGTGGTGTCCATCTCGCTCGGAGAAAGCAATGAAGCTTGCAGTAACCTCTAATGCTTTACATACACATTTCATTTGCAGTCGCGTACGCTAACGGTATTATCCCTACACTAGGATTGTGCCTAGTTGTCGGAATGGTAAGAGTATTATCAAAATATGTTTTATACTGGAATATCGTATGGGGATATTCATATTTAGGCTGGGCTTCCGACAAATATTTGTCTGAATCTGTCGGAATAATAGGATAATCCGCTTGATACTATTGGCTGAAAGTCCCGAATGGAGCGATTTAATTCGCGGAAAAGGCTTACCCCTAACCAGATCACTTTCCTACAAAA
This sequence comes from Phytophthora idaei, assembly GCA_016880985.1. Classification (NCBI taxonomy): domain Eukaryota; phylum Oomycota; class Peronosporomycetes; order Peronosporales; family Peronosporaceae; genus Phytophthora; species Phytophthora idaei. The sequence continues at coordinate 49,283 of QOKR01000336.1, forward strand.
CTATCTGTCGGAAAACTTGCCGACATCGGCCGACGCCTGCCGACAAGGCCATGACTGGTCAAAAACAATTTAATAAAATGATTGGCTCTACAGCCGCACACCACCAAATCGGCTACACCTCCCAAGTGTTCGTCTCTCACGAGAACTGGGAGGAATCTACTCCATGACATGCAATGCAAATATCTAAAAGGTGACATGC